>LFIW01001104.1:0-64308 GCA_001625285.1 Colletotrichum incanum
GGGGGGGGGGGGGGGGGGGGGGGGGGGGGTCCCGAGTCGCCCGGCCGTGGCAGCTGGGCAGGATGCGATCGTGTGTTGGTGAATGGCATTGGGACGTCCTGACTCTCTTCAACACTCCCTCCCCCGGCCATCTATGTGGGCTGCGGGTGTGTGTGTGTGTGTGTGTGTGTGTGTGTGTGTGATGGGCCAGTCAAAGGCAAAGATATGAGAGTGTTGGAGCGAGAGAGCTGGAACCGGACAGGAAGAAGAAGATGGGAAAAACAGCTCGTGGGCGGTGGTACGATTAATGCCTGCACCAGCGCAGGCGATGCACATTCATCCATTCATTCCTAAGCGATGAGTGGTCAGTCCAGCAATTTGGGAACGAGAGAGGGCCTTGCCTAGAGGCTAGACCAGGATGCTGCCCTTGAGGCTTGACCGGTCGCCGGCATCATCTGCGTCAGGGGTCTGGAGAAGCCAGCGAGGGGGCAGGTCTTGGTGTGTAGTTACCCAAGTCCTCTTGTGCAATGGGTAATATTGTGCAGTCGAATGCAGTGCAGGCCGTGACAGAGGGCGGGCGTCAGGGACCTTTTGCTGGTCTGGAAGTGTTCATGATAGTCTATTATTCTCTTGAATGACTCCAGTGTTATTTGGTCGTGCATCTCGGCTGGTTCATCCATCATGCGAGGCGCCTTTCTGCCCCCAGAGACCCCCGGCCCAAGCAGAACTTTCCTGCTGGGAACTGGGAATGAGGTGCTGAGTCCGTATCCGAAGCCGTAGGTACCACACTACACGCAGTCGGAAGGAACCGTTGGTTCATGATGAAAGAGAGCAAGGAAGAGGAACAAAGGAAAAAAAAAGAAGAAGAAAAAAGTCTTGTTCCGCCGCTGCTGTTGGTGGTTGGAACAACAGGAACCAACCGTTTAATTAAGACTCGCCGGGGAGACTGACCCAGACCGGACGGAGCCCGTGCTTTAAATGGGGCACACATAGATCGATTGAGCTACATCGGCCGCGGTGGAGTCGGTCGTACGAGGTACGTACCAAGTATCTTACTCAGAGTCTACTATGTACTCACTGAGGCTGCTGACGGTATACATTTGGCCATGTATCTCTTCTCCTATGGCCCTTGTGCACGAGGCCTGGCGGGAACAGCGTCAGAGAGAGGAAGACAAGGGAACTCGAGTCATCCGTTCTAGGCGGTCTCGTCAGCAAAGAGAAAACAAGCCACCAAACCGTTGACATCAGACAAGTGACGGGCTGAGACCAACAAATGACAGGCACCACCCTTGATCCAGGGCTGGTGCTAATACTGACATGAAAGGTTCGATCAGCCGCTCAGGAACGGAGAAGCTCCCCTCACGCTGCCAAGGTGGAAAAGCCATCAGTCTCAATCTTGAGAACCCCCGCTTCGGACCTGTAGCCGTTGCGCCCACCCACCCGCCTCCTAGCGTTGGCGTTGGCGTTGGCACTGGAATAAACACTACTGCGCAAGGTACCTCAGGAGCTGCGCGCAGCAAGGCAAGGCCATGGGCCACCCTACCCGTTCCTCAAGGCGTTGTGGGCAGCCTAATGACACCTAACAGCGTTTCAGCTACCCTATTGAACGGCGGGCTGAAAACAAAGTGGACAGAGCAAGGTGTAGGTACCGGGGTCTACGGTGCATGCTTCCCAGCGTAGCGACGCAGCCAGGTATCTGCCATCTAACATAAACTGTGTGGCGGGCCGCCCAACTTCAACCTTGGGGAAAAGATCGTCGTGGCGTCTCTTGGTGCCATGAGACGAGCGATCCCGTCACGTATGCCGTCATGTCTCATGACTACGGAAGGAGTGTCAAACAGTCAGTCCAAGGTATGCCTTGTTTCGAACAGACACCTACCGTGGCATGGGCATCGAGATGCTCTTGAGGACAATGTGTCGGGAATTCAAGACAACCAACTCCTCATGTGCTCATTCCCGCCCCAGACACACATCCACTGACATCTTCCATACTTTGCGCAACCTCGATGTTGGCACCTCGATGTTCCGTCCATTCCATTGGTGGCCATTCGCGCCTGCGCGCCCGTTCAGGTGGCGTCAACGTTGGGCTTGGGATACCTGCTGCCAGTGGCATTGCCGTATCTTTTTCTCAAGCAAGCAAAGACTCGGGAGTGAACTGGACCTTCAAGCCAGTCATTGGGAAACCAGGACAACCGCCAAAAGGAGCCATCAGCAACACGCCCACAACGCGCACTCACTCACCAAGACAACAGCAACCTTGGCCCCCTTACTGAGGGGTCAACGACAGAAAGCACTAGCAGTGCAGTGCGCACTGCCGGGGACTACAAATCTCTTCGGGCAAATTATGGGCCCTTGTTGTTGAAATGGCACGACCCAGTAAAGGGAATATGTGGGAACGCTCTGCTCAGCTGTGATGCTGGCGGACGACTCAAGAAGCATTGCGTGATCGGTTTCCAACGTCAAGGATCCGACACTAAAACCGCTGAAGTGGTCGAGGATGCTATTTAGTTGTTGCTGCGTGCGGGCACAAATTCTTCAAGAGTGGGCAAGTGCGAGAATATGGGGCTAGGAGTGATACGGACGTAAGCGTCGCTTGTAGATTGATGGATTCATCAGGCGCCTGCGTTCGCACCCGCACTGCAACTATTAGGAGAGCACGGAGAGACATGTGCTTGGAGTTGACACTACAACATCGAACAATGAACGGAGGTATCTGATTTGACAAAATTGTCTATTGGGGCTGCGAGAGAGAGAGAGAGAGAGAGAGAGAGAGAGAGAGCTGATGAGCTACCTCGGAGGCAATAGGTTAGTTGATGGGTATCAGCCGAACGTTGGCACGATGGAGCTGTAGACAGCTACGTGTGGTGCGTTGTACATACATCTCGAATAAGACCCGGCCTGTCATGGTGGATGCAAGTACACAGCACGGTGTGTGCACACCTTGTCAGAGTTGCGGGTAGGGCTTCCAGGAGAACCCGTAGCCCTCCTCCAACAGACGAGATACGTACTCTTTCTCGTTCTGGCGGGTCCCGGTGCAATATCCGTACTTCGCACTTGGACCTCTCTTATCTCATTCCGACCTTCCTGCAAGGTACTTTTTGGTGGGGTCGTTGGCGTGCCTCAAGACGATGCAAACTGAACCCCAACTGTGTCCCTCGCACCCGCACACGGAGAAATTTCGTCTTTGCCAAGTTCCCATCCAAGGGGTTAAGTTTCTCGCCTCGCCATCAATCACATTGCCGAAGCGTGTCAGAGCCCCCTCGGTCGAAAGACGGGGTTATTCACGGGCGTTGAGAAAGAGGGTTGACGAAAGCGAGATGAGCAGAATATATCGCAAAACCGGTCCCGCGAGGCTGCGCCGCTAGGTAGTATTCGATGGCTGTATCTACCTCGCTCTCTGGAATCTGACCGTGTGACTGCCGGGTGTCGATGGTTGCAAGCTAAAAGTGCCAGAAGGATTGTCAGCCTTCCATTGTTGGTCTTGACTCTTGACCACCTTTGCCTCCTTCCCTTTTCTCTCCTCAACGAGGGAAACCTTTAGGAGACTAGCAGTCTTCGACTCTACCCTTCCAACCAGCAAAGTTTTCTACACCCCGGCCCCAATGTTGGCACCGATATCCCCGAAGAACCTGGCCTGTCGATTCTCAGGCCTCACCTGTTGGCGAATGTTTCCGAACCATCATCCCAACGATTTTCACGCTTCTGCTCACGATGCGGTCCAGACTCGCTGGGATCCAGGAGTCAGGAGTCACGCCAGGGCCCTGACTGCAAAGCTGCAAAGGCAGTGGAGGAAGAATGGTCCGTCAAGCTGGCCTTCCCTTCAGCCCACAGTCTTCACAGTCATCCTGAACCGTGTATGCGTATGTGTGTTACCTTGACTGGCAAGCAAGCGAAGAGAGCACCGCGCCGTGGCCTGCCTCGGCCGACCTAACAACCGCCAAAAAGGACCAGCAGGCCTTGTCAGAACGCAATCCTCGGTGATTGGTCTAACGTCTGTGGCACTAACCGCAGGCCAGGCACAGGACGATATCCAGAGTTGACACACATGTATCTGGGACGCGCCATGTCCACTCCCTCGCCAACTCCCGTCTGCGGCGAAGACGTTTATTGTGACCATGCTTGCGCCTGGTCCGCCTGGTCTCATCCTTCTCCTCGGGTCCGCAACTCACCAACACATGCCGCGCGCAGGTTCTCTATCGTGGTCAGGAACCGTCCCGGGGGGTTTCTTCTCGTCTTCCCTTCAACATTCGGAGTGGAAACATAGGCATACCGGCAGGTGAATACTTCGGACAAGGAATGAGACTGGAAATGGCCAGGCGCGTAGCAACGGTTGATGCCAAATAAAACTGGCCCTACAAGACCCTGCGATCCCTCACTCAGGCCTCCAACGTTTGCTCACACTCACGTTACCTCGGACGGCACGCTACTGCAAGGTAGGCGCAGAAGGGCAGGGCATCCCTGCATTCGGTTCGGCGCTTTGGAATCCGGAGCAAGGGTGCTGGGAAGCGAGAGCGTAGCCGGGCGTAGCCAGAGTCATGGTGGGTGCTCGGGACGGAACTTTGGTGAATGGGCAGCTCACCTCTCGTCGCTTCGGTCGGATTTCCCAACGTTCCGCACACGTTCGACGCTTTCGAGCACGCTCCATCACACGCAGTGCTGTCTGATTAAGTGCTGACTGTGACTCGGTCAGGAGTGGGTGCGTCCAATGGCGGGAATCAGCTACACCTAACGCATGCAGTCATCATCACCCACGTCAACTGCTTCCAGAGTGCTAGCGGGCGGATAGATACCGCACAGACCCTGTCGAGCCCAACCATACGCCGTCAAGTCATTGGCCAACCTAGGCGAGCGATTGTCGACCCGGAAATACCAATGGCAGTCATGGAGAGTGTGCCAGTTACCCTTCCCCTTCCTTGGCGTCGTGGCATATCTTGACGTGCTGCCAGTGGTTGACGCTTCGAGAGACCAGCTGTATAGTTCGGGCGGCAGCGCCTGTGCGAGAAAGCGCCTTGTAAGCCCTAACCCGCGTAATGTCGTGCTCTCCGGAGAGACCTCGAATGATAAACAATGAATCTGGGTTAATCACAGACTCTTCGACCGATCTTTACCGCTTGGCTGCATTCGCGCCCACGGACCTGCTTTTGGCCGTGGTGAGGTCTCCTCTGCCATCGGAACCTCGTGCGGTTGTTCCCATCAATGTCCTCGTGGCGCCAGGTTCCGTATGCTCGCCGCTTGAAAAAGCGCCCTAGCGATGAAGTCATTCTTCAAGGTCCGCTCGACGCAGGCCACCCCGTCGAATGCCAATGGGAGCCCCTTTTGCGACCCCAAATGGATTCCTATCCTTGTTGATCTTCTTATATTGGACCCCGCCTAGCCTTGCAACGAAAATCAGATCAAACCTGCAGCGGACCACTGGGTGTGACCAGATACCCAGCAAGGCAGACTACATAGACGACTGCATTAGTCGCGAGGTCTCGCCGTGGCAGTCTCACACCAAGTCGGAAGCCCGTAGGTCCGTGGATAAGTGACGAATGACGCGGATGCCTGCTACCACTTCCATGTGTCCTGTCCTTCGTGGTTACCGCCTTCATCTTGATCCTGTGCCGCTTGGCTGCAGTGCCCCTTTGAGTTCTCCTGGCTTTAGAGATCATGGCTTCCGCCGTTTGGCCGTCGTGGAGAGCTAGTGCCCGGTTCTCTTGAGCCCTATGCTGTGCCGGGCGGGTAGCCAAGAAGAAATCTCCGTCCAGTCGGTGCATTGGCTGGCTGCTGTGCGCAAGATGGGTATGGCGAACGTTCCCCCAAGCCACCGGCTCCTGGGCCATGAGAGATGCGCCCAACGAGATCCAGAATGGGAAATCGACGACATCGCTGTTCCACGTGCGCGAAAATTCACCTTTGGGCCCATGTATGCCTGATCAGGGTAACGAAATGACTTCCAGAAGACGTTCGCCAGCCTCATGTCGTTGCATCGCCAGCGGGCCCTACCGCGCCAGCTGCATCCAGCAGCAGTGGCGCAAAAGGGGTTGGCAAGCTTAGGTCCAGGCAGACTATATATATGAGACCACACATTAAGAGCCGAATAGAGGCTCAAAAGGGTCAAGAAACAGAAAGAGTACATGTCTGGTTCTTGAGATGCTTCATCCGGCCTGTGAGAGAAGGGTGAGTCGGAGGAGAGGGGAGGAGGGCATCAACAGTCGATACTTGGTCTGTGCTGATCTTGGTGAGGCGACCCGGATCCGCTATGGCGGATTATATAAGCATAAAAGTCACGTGATAACGCGACGTTTTGGCACCGGAGCAAGCTGCTGGGCTCCCCTGGAGCTGCCTCAGTACTTGTAAGTACCTGCACTCACGTCACTGGCCGAAACGACTTTTCGGTACGGCACACGGCGCAGCACAGCATGCCTCGTCCGCCTTCACGTCCACATCCCAACGTCAACACCATCATCGCCGGCTGGTGAAGCTGACATAGCACGGAATTTGCATTGCTTTTATGAGATCTGCCTTTGAAGCTGGAACCTGTGACCGCCGTTGCCTCATTCTCCCCGCCCACCTTCAGGTAACGCTTCCCCTCATATCATCACCTCAACCTCCTTCCAATCTCTTCCAATCCGTCGTCAACCCATCCTTGCCGCCTCGGTTCAGAAGAAGACATCCGTCCTAGCGACGACGGTGTCGCTCCTTCTTTGAGTTGCTGCTGCCGGTCCTTTATTTTGATCTCCAATCGACGCCTATTTGATCAATCGATCGACTGGCTGGCCGTCGCCGTCTCCCTTTTCCAAGATGAAGTTCTTCATCGAGTGAGTAGCGAACTCTGCGTCTTTCACGATACTCCCATGTATGACGGCTGACAGAGAGACTGTAGTGAGCTGCCTGTTCTTTTCCCATACCCTAGGATCTATCCGGAACAATATGCGTGAGTACACATCGGGTGGATACTCAGATCACACTGAGATGCTGACTGGCCATACGCGGGCTCAGGTACATGTGCGATCTCAAAAGTGAGTCTGCGTTCTCTCAATCCATTCAGCATGAGTCGGACCCGAAGCTGACGGCCGGACTCAACTTTCAGAAACCCTGGACGCAGGCGGCCACTGCGTTTTGGAGATGCCTTCAGGAACGGGAAAGACAGTCTCGCTGCTCTCCCTTATTGTTGCATACCAACAACACAACCCCGAGCACCGGAAGCTGATCTACTGCTCTCGTACGTTATCAGATCACCCGCGTACCACATGCGCCCCGTCGTCTTGGACCAGCCCTGACAGTCAACAGGTACCATGTCCGAGATCGAAAAGGCCCTGGCGGAGCTGAAAGCTCTCATGAAGTACCGAGCACAAGAGCTCGGCGAAGAGGAGGAATTCCGAGGCCTCGGACTGACGAGCAGAAAGAACCTGTGTCTGCACCCTTCGGTCAAGCAGGAGAAGAGTGGTGCCATCGTTGACGCTCGTTGTCGGAGTCTCACAGCTGGGTTCGTTAAGGAAAAGAAGGACCGTGGAGAGAATGTCGACGTCTGCGTCTACCACGATGTGCGTGAAGCTCCGCGCCACCCCCCAACCCCTATGCATTGCTAACGGGTCACAGAACTTGGACTTGCTTGAGCCACACAACCTAATCCCCAATGGAGTCTGGACGTTCGATGGCCTCTTACGATATGGCGAGCAGCACAAGCAGTGCCCTTATTTCACCGCAAGGCGCATGGTGACCCCTCCCCCCAACCCAAACGCACTGCCACGGTCGGGTTCATGTCGCTAACAAGCTGAAAGATGCAATTCTGCAATGTCATCATCTACTCCTATCACTACCTTCTCGACCCCAAGATTGCCGAGAGGGTGTCTAGGGAACTATCAAAAGATTGTATTGTGGTCTTTGATGAGGCTCACAATATCGACAACGTCTGCATCGAGTCCCTTAGCACGGACATCACGGAGGACTCTCTGCGAAAGGCCACAAGAGGAGCGCAGAATCTGGAACGGAAGATCGCAGAGATGAGGGATACTGACCAAGAGCAGCTGCAAAATGAATACCAGAAGCTAGTTGAGGGTCTCCGTGGTGCCGATGAGGCACGGCAGGAAGACGCTTTCATGGCGAATCCAGGTAGGCATTCTTTCCGCCAGGGTTCATTTGTTGCGCAATGTTAGGCTGACACGCCCAAAGCACTGCCCGACGACTTGCTCAAGGAGGCAGTTCCAGGCAACATCAGGAGAGCCGAGCATTTTGTGTCATTTCTGAAGAGGTTCATTGAGTATCTCAAGGTGGGCTGGCTTCTCGCTCTGAAGCGCAAATGAGGGCTTGTGTGCTAACAACCTGGCAGACCCGCATGAAGGTTAGGCATACGATATCGGAGACGCCGCCATCCTTCCTCGCCCATCTCAAGGAGTACACCTTCATCGAGAAGAAGCCCCTTAGGTTCTGTGCCGAGAGACTAACGTCGCTCGTGCGGACTCTTGAGCTCACCAACATTGAAGATTACCAACCTCTTCAAGAAGTCGCCACCTTTGCGACTCTTGTCGCAACGTACGAGAAGGGCTTCCTGCTTATCCTCGAGCCTTTCGAGTCAGAGACGGCAGAGGTGCCCAACCCGGTGCTGCATTTCACATGCCTCGACGCCGCCATTGCGATCAAACCCGTTTTTGACAGGTTTAGCTCCGTCATCATCACGTCGGGAACCATTTCTCCTCTTGAAATGTACCCCAAGATGCTGGGGTTCTCGACTGTGGTGCAGGAATCATACAGCATGACCCTGGCAAGGAGGTCCTTCTTGCCAATGATCGTCACCCGCGGAAGTGACCAGTCTTCCATCTCCACCAGTTTCCAGGTCAGAAACGAGCCGAGTGTCGTCCGAAACTACGGCACCCTCCTCACCGAGTTCGCCAAGATCACCCCGGACGGCATGGTCGTCTTCTTCCCGTCGTATCTGTACATGGAGTCCATCATCAGCATGTGGCAGGGTATGAATATTCTCGAAGAGGTCTGGAAGTACAAGCTCATCCTGGTCGAGACACCCGACGCACAGGAGACGTCACTTGCGCTAGAGACCTACCGGACGGCCTGCTGTAACGGCCGCGGCGCCGTCCTGCTTTGCGTCGCCCGAGGCAAGGTCTCGGAGGGTATCGATTTCGATCACCAGTACGGCAGAACCGTGTTGTGCATAGGCGTGCCGTTTCAGTACACCGAGTCCCGAATCCTCAAGGCGAGGCTCGAGTTCCTGCGCGAGACGTATCGCATCCGTGAGAATGACTTCCTGTCCTTCGACGCCATGCGCCACGCCGCGCAGTGCTTGGGTCGCGTCCTGAGAGGCAAGGACGACTACG
Organism: Colletotrichum incanum; assembly: GCA_001625285.1. NCBI lineage: Eukaryota > Fungi > Ascomycota > Sordariomycetes > Glomerellales > Glomerellaceae > Colletotrichum > Colletotrichum incanum. The sequence goes on from LFIW01001104.1 coordinate 9,291, forward strand.
GCATCATGGTCCTCGCGGACCGCCGGTTCCAGAAGAAGCGCGTGCAGCTCCCTAAGTGGATCAATCAGGGCCTGCTCGACGCAGACACGAACGTAAGCACCGACATGGCCGTCAGCAGCGCCCGGCGCTTCCTCAAGCAGATGGCGCAGCCGTTCCGGGCAAAGGACCAGGAGGGTGTGAGCACCTGGAGCTACGAGGACCTGATGAAGCACAAGGAGAAGATGGACTTGGAGCGCATCCAGGAACTCGAGGACGCTGGAGCCGGTGGCGATGGATATGGAGCCGACGGCGGAGACGAGTACGGCATGGACGACGACCTTGACAACGACTTGATGGAGATTGACGATGGATTCTGAGGACCCCCTCTCTTTCCTCAAGCGGCCGTCAGATCAACGCGTTTGGAGTTGAATCATAAGGGAGAGGAACTCGACGGCAATCATCGCCTGCAGTTCAGATGCGAAAGGTGAAGGATATAAAGGGCCCATAACTCAAGAATAAGCAGATAAACTAGTTGTCTAACGCAAACCCCAAGCACATCTTCCACTTGGATGACTGTACGCACAGCGGCATCTTCGTTGCTTGTCTACTTTGTTCCGTGGACTCACGGTTTACATATCGCGAGGTCTATCTATCGTACAAACGTAGGCCCGCACCGCAGTCTATGGATACTCACCCCGGCGCAACTCTCTTGGCCGCCTTCTGAGCCCTCATGGCGGGAATGGTGTTTTCCCTGCCCGGCTTCCTCCCGATCTCCATGCACAGCATGCGGATAAAGTCCTGGCTCGTCCAGTAGCAGGTATGCGCGCTCAACATGTTGAGATACTGAATCTCCAGAGGGCCGCCACCGAACCTCAGGTAGTAATCGATTTGACCGTTATCGTTGAGTAGGTATGCCTTTCTCTCCGCGATCTCTTCCCGCGTGAAGTCGTGAACCTCCAGTTCGAGCTGCGAGGGCAAGCGCATGAAAGATGGTTTTGAAGCCGCGGGAGGGGCCATTGCCGCTGGGGCGGGTGTTGTTCCCGGCACCAGGCTTTTCACCGCGTTGCCAACGTATTTGAAGATAGAGCTGGCACTTGATGGCACATGCGCTGTCCTTAGACTCGTGGCATACACGGGGTCTATGGTGCCGTTTAGCAGATATGCGATGGGATCCTCTTTTGCCAGCACGTTGTAAATGTTGTCCACGGCGATGCAGCCATACCGACCGGCCTCGCCCGTCACTTCCGGCGCATTGACATCGACCGGGTCTGCGCCAGGCTTCACCCTACCACGTCGAGGCTGAAGCATGCCCCTCTCGAGAAGCAGAAAGAAACCGGCGGGGCTTCCCACGAGAAACAGGTTGTTTGTGTCGAACTCGAAGAAGTCTGGCTGCGGCATTCTGATCGACAGATCCAGCCTTGGGACACGCGTAGGTTGGCGCGACAGGATCTCGATGGCCATGGCGCTGCCTAGAGAGTGCCCAATTACGTGGGTCCGCCCTCTTTCTGCAAATCCGGGGTTGTTTCGGCACCAGAGTCGGTATACACGGTTGGCTTCCGTGACCAAGGCCTTGATCATCTTTCCCTTGTGATGAGACAAGTAGAACGGGATGTCAAACATGACATCCGATATCATGCTTCTCACTGCAGGGATACTGCCGGGCTCGATGTCCTTGAGACTGAAGCCGTCCGGCACGTGTGTTGCCTTGTCCTCTTCAGTCATTGGGCCACCGTCCTCGAACGACAGGGTGTGGCGCCAGTTGATCGGGAGCACCATGATGCCATTCTGGTCTTCCCTCAAAACCCCTTTGACTGCTGGGTTAGCCAGTTCCAGGTTGACTTCGCGGCGGAAGGCGTTGATGGCGTGAGTAAAATGGAAGCTTTCGACCCGCTCAGCAAACTTTTGCCCAATGCCGTGGACAACGAGAACGAGGTCCGTGACCTGGCCGCGCTCTTTCTGCGCCTGGGAAGCCGCGCAAGCATCTTGTCCAACAGCCTCAGGCGAGTCGCTAGCGGAGGAGGCCGGCTGGGTGGCAGCGTCGCGACTGGCCTTCTTGTCGTGGATTCGCTCCCAGGCTTGCCGGTCAAAACCACGGACGACCGGAATACCTATAGTCATGCCTTTCATAATCTTCGCAACCGGCCGTCTGCCATAGTAAGCCGAAGGCTTCAGGCTGGGCTTCAAGAGGAAGGCCTTGGTGGCGTCCTTATATATGACATGGTAGCTCGCATAGCTCCGGTGTTGCTGGGCAGCTGTCCCAACCTTCAGGTTTGGATCGATGGCGCCTTCTGCTGCAGCTTCTCCTCGGAAGCAGCTTGCGGCGCAGAACGGATCTGTTGAGATGCGGGTGTCTGAGACTACTTGCTTGTCCCTGTTGCCGAGAACCTCCACGTCTTTCGGCCACAGCCGATGCGACACCTTCTCCTCACCGAGTGGGCCGACGTCAATGGCACAGCGCAACTCGTCGTTCCAGGTTTCGGTGTGGGGCTTGAGCTCTCGATAACCAGCCTCCAGCTGGTTTGCCACGGCCGGGGGTATGGGCAGCATCGTGTCTCTGTACGTCTGTTAGAGCCCTCGAGGAACATTGCAGGAGCGAACAACGAACCTATAAAACCAGGTGGCCCGGAGGACCACGGCGATATCGTTCACCGGGGACCAATAAATGGGTTTCATTTGTAGGGCAGGAATGGACACCAGGTGCAGCCGAGAGACGCCAACGACCACGTCGATAGCTTCCCTTCTGTAGCTCTCGTCACTGACAATCTTTGCCTGTGTGGTGTTTGCTCTTTTTCTTGGTGGCTGTGATGGGTTGCTCGTCTTTTGCGCGTCTCGCTCCTCGGCGTCGTTGATCGTTGAAGGCTCCGGAGGAGGGAACGAAGTCGCGAAGTTGTCCTGCGGTCTCTGCCGGATCCCAGCCCGAACGAACGGCTTCCCAGAGATGCCGTCATCCACAGGATGCTGTCGAAACGAGCTGCTGAGGCCCGGGGTTGAAGGCTGCGATGTTTGTTCACTTGCCCGTGAATCAGACCTCGCCCTTGTTGTGGTCTCATCCCCAGCGTTTCCGACCTCCTTGCCGAGCCTCTGCAACTCACTTGCTGCTTCTCGACGAGGGCTGAAGGAGCCAATAATTCCCATTTGTCGTGACCGAGCCGAGTCTGCACGGGGTCGCGGAGATAAGGTGCCCCCTGGCTGGGAGCGTGATTCGTCAGAAGAGATTAATCGTCTCAGCTCCATCATCACTTCTTGCACGACGCTTTCCTGGCCTAGCGAAGGGTGGTACTTCCTGGCCAGTGCACAAAACGTGTTTTGTAACTCGGTAGACACATCTATGAACAGGTCCGGGCAGCATACAGAAATCGGTGTATCCGGGAGCATGTCCGAAGCTTCCCCTGCTGTAGACGATGCTTGGATAGTGCCGCCATGTTTTTGGACATGCTTCACGGCCAAGTGGCGCACCAAGAGACCCAACCTGGCTGCGTTCGCTTTCTCTGTGGCAGGGCTGAATTTACGATCCCGTAACAACTGCTCGTGTGCTTGAATATCATCGTTAGACAGGAAGCTCAACCAAGCCTTTTCGAGAGCGTTGTTGTCGCCCAGCGAAAAGGGGCGGATTTGGCCACGTGCGGTCCGCGCGTCCGAGGCGCCGGCGATGGTTCCGGGGGATAGAGGATCGTCTATGGGTATGACCGAGGAGTAGAAGAACTGTGCAGCAACGGGAGGAATGCCGTCGTAGGCGCCGGCAGGCAAGGGTTGCGAGACGGGCGCAAGGCGGCACTTGGGGCCGTACGTGTGGGTTTGCGGCGAGGAAGACATGATAGGCAGCTGCTTGTGCTCATCAGCTTGTTGTCGAAGCTGCGGCAGTCAATATCCGAGGATCGATATCGGATTTTCACGGAAGACTGGCGATTTGACTTGGAGGATGTGTTTCGGAGACGAGGTGGATGGGTTAGATGTCCAGTTCACAGAGTAGAATCAACTATCACGGGCGGCTATCGGGGAGCCTTGAGAGTGTTGTGGACTTTGGCATGGTTGAGGCAACAGTATTTCTGATATCGTGGCAGCGAACAGAGGTTCGTATCGTTAAAGAGCCGGACTGCAGTTGCGCAAGTCAAGTCAGCCTCGATTAGAATACAGCGGTAGTCGTGAGGGCAGTCAACTTACCGAGACTTGGATCGGGTGGGATAGCAATGCTCTTTGCAGACTGCCGAAAGCCAATCCAACCAGTTTCCGAGTCGTGACAAGATGGAAGAGCACGTATGTTATTCGAGCTGGCTTGCGGGTGTATGACGAGAAAGCCAAGTCGAGGCTAAGGTTGGAAGCCTGGCCGTTAGTTCAGGTACGGGAGACAAAGCTGCGTAACCTCCTGGCGCTTTCATCGCTGCCTCAGATGGGAAAGGTGAGGAGCGAGGAGACAGCGCGCATGGAATCAGCAGCTGTGTTAGCTCACCTGCCGTCCCCCTTTCGCCTTAGGTAAGGGGAAAAAAAAAGCATGTGCTTCATCAGCTCGTTTGTCTATTTGCTCCGGACGCTCAATGACGTATTTTGGTTCTCTCCGAGACGATGGTCAGTGCTCCAGCTTCCTCACTCCACCCCGTCTTGCACCAGCCACATGAGGCACACGAACTGGTCGAAGCGTCTGGGTTCCCGCTCCCGCGGCGGGGAAATTCTCCACCGCCTCAACGTCTGTGCCACGCCAGAGCTGCTCTGCTGCAGCGTCAGCTTGACAAGCCAGTCGATCAGTTTGGGAGTTTTGGGGGTGGCGTCACAGTGGGCTGTCGATGCTTCCATCCAAAGCGTCCCAAAACATGGAACTACTATGACTTAGACTACGTAGCCCCGCTCTCTCTTTTGGTTTCGTCCGCTCCGAATACTTTGAAGGAGTTTGAATCAAAGCCTGACATGGCGCTTCCATGGGACGGGTGCTTGTGCGAGGTAATGGGAATGATGCAAGAGGTGCCGTTAAAACTCCCGCCGACTTTCGCCTTTGACAGAGGACTTAGTTCCCTACGCATTACAGACTCAGCAGACCCTCAGTCCCGGGTAAGAGATCTGCGGGTGGAGATCAGTCCCAGCACCAGTCATGCTACACTAGTCGATGGAATGATGCAGAGAACACAGGGCTCAAAACCTTATCTAGATGCCCCTTCCATCACGGATCTGCTCTCGGGGACAAAAATATCATGGTGGAGAGCCGCAACTCAGCAAGTGTTGAGAGCTGCTTCGCTGCAGTCTCACAAGCAGGCATGGCGAGGGGAAATCATGCTCACGAATGACATCTTGCCGTCAATCAGTTCCTCGTCGCATCGAAGGACGAGTCCCGTCTATAAAGGCCCGTCAGTGGGTAACCCACGGGCGGGAGCAGGAGGAAACCTAGGCAAACCAGTGACCACGAAAGTGTAAAGGAGGGGAGGGGGGGCATGCCGTCGGAGAATATCAGGAGCCGAGATCCATAGGACTGGATTCCCGGCCTCCCCTGCAGGGCCTTTCTAACCATGAGAACGATCTTCTGATGACCCAGACAGCGCCCGGCGGCATTGCCCGAACGTTATACCTGCTCTGGGGGACTTGTGTGTCGTGCCTCGTTTCAATCTAACCTCATTCCGTTCTCCAGGCCGCTTAATCTCGGTGCCTCATCAAGGGTATGAATCGGCATTCCGTACAGTTAAGTATGGAATTCGGGTTCCTGAAGCTCGCAATGACATTACCAAGTGCAATAATGCCGTGGACGCCACGCCATTAGAACCAGCATAGGCGCTGACAATGCAACGGGACGGGATTGGGATGGGAACATCAATAAGAATGAGCCCCCCCGCGGAAGAGCCGGGCAGTGGGGACGAGAGTGAACTGGACGCCCGACGCGCACATCCATGCAGCAATTGATTGGGACTCCTCCACTGATACAACAGCTGACCTCATGCTCAATAGGTAAGAAGTGGGTAGGCCAAACACACAGCCATTGCAGCACTTTCTCGAGCTGTCTTGTTGTTGCAGCGATCACCTGAGGCTATGAGCAGATAGATGTAAGAAGTCGATGGCAGTTACCAAGCAAGACGTGACAAGCCGTAACCATCTCGCGTCGCATATAGAGCGCCAACGATGGCGGCCGTGGTGCAGAAGCAGACACACACTCAGGGAGTAGATGCAGACGCGGACACTGAGTCTCCTGCTGCCACTCGACATGTTTCAAGAAAGAGCAGACAGGCAAGGATGCTGTGAACTACAAGCGTGCCGTCAGGACACGCACCTCGCAACCCCGCTTGGACCGTGCGCACTTTCCCAGCGTTCACCCCCACCCCGCCTGACACGGCGGAGTGGAGCCCCGGATTGGCCACCGAGGAACTTTCTCTCTCCAACAGATGGATGGATGAATGAGGGAGAGTGAGTGACACGGGCCGGTGTGCTTTTCAGGATCCTTCGAACATGGATATTGTAAATTCTGAAGAGCGAACCGACCAAATACGTTTCCTGTGGATCTATTGGAGATGGAGGCGGGCTGCCAGCCGGGTAAGACGATATGCATGGATATGGACATGGACACTTAGGCATGTTCTTTACACTCAATGGAGTCTCTTTCCAAAATCCTTCTTCTTCACACTGGGAGAAAGACGGTAAAGGAAGAAAGAAGAAAGGGAAAAGAAAAAAGGTAATCGAGTGATGTGATCCCATCGGGGTCGTCGATTGCATGCTCTCACCGTGTGTATCGGTAGCGCTGCGGTGGTGCATGGCGGGTGCCGTGGCACCCAATGCGAATGGCGCTACAATCCCTGGATGCAGCAGCTGTGCGCTAGCGCCGACGCCTTCGCCCCACTTGTAATGTGATACCACCCTCCGTCCTGCCACCCCCGTCTGTCCTCCACCCCTTGTCTTCTCCCTCCCATCGCCTAGGTCCTCCCAAGGTCCCCAAGGTTTCCCCGGTGGTCTTTCCGTCCTTGACCCGTTCAGTGTTGGTCCACTGTGGTGTCGTTATCTTGGCCGATCTCACGACACCCAGTGTTCCCACTGGTCACAAGGAGGTGGTCCGGAGGCACTTGACTTTTGGTGGTGGGAAGACGACAACAGCAAGGAGGTGAATCTTGCTTGTCCTTGACCTGTCTCGGCTTATGTTATGGCCTAAGGAAGCCTCGGATCGCGTGCTTCTGCATACCACTCGCCGAACCTGCCGTTCCGTCTGTCGTTGTATGTGCGATTTGATGGAATCTCCTTCAGGCTTCAGATCCCCCCATCAGTTGTTGAGTGGTGAGAGGTTGGACGGTTTTCAGGGGCCCAGACCAGATCGACAAAGGATAAGAGCAACCCCCCGGGCACCAATGGCGCGCCTCACCTGCCTGGACGGGGAACACGAGCTAAGGGGTCTGGGGTACTTTGGGAGCTAAGGCGGCGGGCGTACTTTGCCGAGTTGACCAGCCCAGCAAGCATACTGTGTACATCGTGTGTGGTGAGCTCGGAAATGCCTGGTGGAACACATCAAGAAGAGGAGAACGACAACTCCCATTGCCCATCAACTATATCTTCCCCAAGCTCACAATGAATCAAGATTCTTGTCGAAAACACGGCTGCCATGTTTCTATGCATATTGAATCAAGACATGGCTGCCCGGCGTCCTAGTTGTAGGAGTTGTCGCAATGGTTGGCTGGTCACGGTGATCCCACGCACGTATCTATCTGTACCTAAACCAAGTAGTGTAGTGTAGTGAGTGCAGGGCGGCCGTGCTCCAAGCCACCCCCCTCTTAGCTCCAGCGTACCTAGCTTCTCCCCCCCGAGTGCACCTCTCTTCTTCCCCTTCCCCTCCATGCTCCCCATGTCTTGCTTGGTTGGATGCTGGGCAAGGTCTTGGGTCCTGGTCTTACATGTTTGGAGTGAGGTGCATCTGCTTATCCATTCTTCTTCTGTTTCTCCTCCTCCCACACTCATAGGCGGCACTGTACGACCACTACGCTGCCGCTATTGCTACTCTGCTAAACCTTGTACATTTTGTCGTTCTACTGTGCTGCCATCTCGATTTGTTTCTTCTCCTTTTCATCTTCTCCCGAACCCCTCACCGTTGGTTGTTGCTGCTCCCCTGGAAACGTCGACATCCGGTGTTCTGCGTCCTCGCGCAAGCAAGTATCTCGGGTCCACGATATCTTGTCATCGGCTCCGCTCACGCCTCGTAACGGAAGCCCTCCCTTGGTCGTTATCATTGTCCCTATCGTTGAAAGATACCCGCTACGGCGCTGCCGCTTACCACGAACCCGCGCTACTGTCTCTTTGCTGGCGCTGCTATCACTGTTGGTCGCTTTTGGGGTGCATGCGCGATAAGGATCGACCACGACCACGACGACCCCAGTCGATCCAAATCATCCAGCCCAGCCCGGTTGGTTTGGGTGCGTTTTCTCCCTCCCCCCATGCCCACACGCGGTGCGGTGTCATACCCCAACCCATCTGCAGTGACAAACGCCCTACACCCTTCCTTCCCTCCTTCTTTCAACATCTCTCAGGACGACGAGTCGGACGTCTCCTCTGCTACTGCTCGTTTCTCTCGTCCCGTCCCGATTCTCTGCTGTTTCCAATTCCATCTCTGACACACAATCTTTCGGGGTTGCAGATATAGGTATCCGGTTAGAGAAATAGCAAAGCTACCGCCCTATCCATCCGTACGCCTGATTTCAGTCAGTGGCTTTGGTTGCACCACCAGCCCCAATTCCACGACCGGGCGTTGATCAATAGCACCCCAGGGTCCATTGCCGTTCACAGCCCGCCGAGCACGAGAGAGCCGTTGTTCGAAATGGCGACGATTGCCCTTCCGAGGCCGATTCCCTCACATCGTCCAACGTCGGCGGTGGGCGCCGTCCCCTCCATATCGTTGGAGTCCATTGGTACTGCCCAAGTCCCCGTGCCTAACAAGCATCTCCCCGTCTGTCCCCCGGGGCCCGTTCCTGCAGAGGAGCCCAATACTCCGCCGCCCTCTCCTCCCCGCGACGACGAACAAGTTCAGCAGTCTTCACTGTTGCACCCTCCCTCAAAGTTCTCCAAGTACGATTCCGGCCCTGTCGCCGTTTACACAATCCGCCCCGCCGACGTGGCCGCTGCCGTGGATTACATCTCCCGCCAACCGTTACCGGACCCGAATCAAGTCTTCCCTTGGTTCCACGGGCTCCACCCCCACAACCATATCCAGCAGGCTTTCTTCATCGCCCGGCACCGTTCCCTTCGCAAGACGCCCACATGCGTTCGAGGGGTGACGCTAGTCAAGGCCGATGGCGATCTGAGTGTCGCCCGTCTCAAGGGCGCCATCGCCCCGCAAGAGTTCATCCATCTGACTGCCGCCCCAGAGTTCCTCGATGTTGACCCCCGCGATGGCTTCTGCGTGAGAAACTTCCAGATCCAGGCTGCCAAAGCCGCCATGATCTCGGACATTGTTGTATATGGAGAGGACGAGGCGGCTGTCCGCAAACTCGGTCTCGATATCGCCACGGCACAGCTCCGCTGGCGACAACGCCACGAGACACAAGGCCACACCATCCCGGAATACAACACCTTCCTGTGCGTCGCCCCGTTCAAGGATTTCGAAAACGACCACAACGAGATTGTCGCCGTTGACGCCCAGGGCCGACTGACTGGCAACGTCCTCGACTTTTTTCACCAGGAGCGCAAGGAAATGTACAATATGACTAAGGCCTCGGAAATATCCCATAACGTCTGGCTGGGCCCAACACCGGACCCTGCATCGGGCGTGGAAGCTCAATTCGATGTTCTGATCGAATGCAGCGACGTTGGCCGGCTGAACCCTTCCGCCCTGCGCACTCTGGCAGAGTCGAGAGTCGAGCCCGCTCAACGACCGTACATCGACTTTCCCTCATCTGGGAGCATCCTGCCGCCAACATGGTCACAGGCTGAGGCCGATGGCATTCTGGAGACTTGCAAGTGGATTTACCACCTGGCCCATGGTACGCTTCCAGCCACGGCCAAGTCCGACATTGATGTGGACGGCGACACCGACATGGACGAGCAGGGCGAGTCAGCTCCCGTGAACCTACGACCGAGGAAGATCCTTATACACTGCGCCGACGGGTACACGGAGTCCACGATGCTCGGAATCGCCTATTTAAGCTACAGCACTGGGCAAGGCATTGCCGATGCCTGGTTACACTTGCACACCAGCAAGAAGCGCAACTTCTTCGCTTATCCCACCGACGTAGCTCTTCTCACTTGCATCGAGGCACGGCTACTCCACGAGTCGCCCTTTCACTCAGGAAAGGGCCTCCGTGAAATCACGGCCTTGATCAAGGAGCCATCGTGGCTGCCCGGCCTAGATGGCTCATTGCCCAGTCGAGTTCTTGATTACATGTATCTTGGCAACCTTGGTCACGCAAATAACCCTGACCTCCTGAGGGCTCTAGGAATCGGTCAGATCCTCAGTGTGGGTGAGACCTCGATGTGGCGGGAAGGCGAGCTGGAAGCATGGGGCCAGGAAAACGTCTGCGTTGTTCAAGGTGTACAAGATAATGGCATCGACCCCTTAACAGACGAGTTTGAGCGATGCCTCGACTTTATCGGTAAGCTAGTAGCCCCTGCTAGGTAGTATTTGAATGGCGCTAACCCCCTCGTCTTCAGACCGTGGCCGGCGCAACGGAACGGCCACTTTGGTGCACTGTCGGGTCGGTGTATCGCGAAGTGCAACCATATGCATTGCCGAAGTGATGCGGTCGCAGGGCCTCTCGTTCCCACGGGCGTACTGTTTCGTCCGAGCCCGCAGGCTCAACGTCATCATCCAGCCCCATCTACGCTTCGCCTATGAGCTCCTCAAGTGGGAAGAACTCAACCAGGTGAAGAAGAACGGTCCAGCGGGCATCAAGCGGGAGCTCGAATGGGGCGAAATTGCCCGAGAGATCGCCCTCATGAATCGTCCGTACGCCAGATGATGGCAGCAGATGAACCTCGGCGGCTCAACATGGGACCACGCTTTCCATGCCGGTCGACTTCGACTACTATTTACCACTTACTTGCCCACGTGGATCGTGGGATGCCTGCTGTTGTCGCACATGGTGTCCGTGATGCATCATTGTCATCGTGGACAGGCGGGCCAGCGACTGGAGCATCATCATCTTGGCGGATGGCCGCTTCTGGTTGTATTTTCTGGAGGGACAACAAATTTCACACAACGCATGGTTTGCGTGGCACTTATGATTTGACGGAATGGCGCTATCGATCCATCATATTCTTTCATTGGCTGGACATCTGGGGTCTTTGTGGGATTGGACAGGCGCATGGGTTGTGTTATGTTTGTGCTGGGGTTTGTTCGCTCTCGGGGAACTCAGAAAGTTCCCGCCGCGCCATGTCGCACAATCGTTCAAGATGGGGGACTCAAAAGGGCTCGGCCACACGTGGCTGCTGGCAATGACTGACGACGATACCAACACTCTTGGTGGGGAGAGAGGAGGAAGGGCCCTTGAAGAGACGATAACTGAATACCGAATAGGGTTCTGATAATACATGCACGGTGGCCACAGGCATACTTCTTCATCACCCGTTGTGATATTGCCTCGTGACCTTGCAATCTTGGGTGATGCCTCTACAGGCTAAGACATGGAGTTTCATTCGTTTCAAGCGCAATAGACACACTCTCGGGTGGGGTGGGGGATTGTGTTCGTTTTTGTTTTTCTTGTATCAATTAACAGTCGAGCCTTGATAGGTATAGCTTCACATTACGTAGGTTGAGAATGCAAGGTGCTGTAATCCCCCTCCCTAAGAGCCAATCAAACCCCTCTCACTCGTAACTGGAGGGTGAAATAGAGAAGAAAACGAGAAGGATAACCAAACGCCTCCCGATGCAAAGCTACCTCCCCCTCCTAACACGGTTTCAGCAATCATGGCCGTAACATCAACACGCCAACCAGCATCTTTGCCAGTCCGGGAAAACAATGCTTTTATGTTCCGTAAGACGATGCGTCCAGCTTGTCATCGCCATCAATCACTCTGTCATGGGGATTCGTTAGCGGCTCATTCTCGCCCCAGATGGCACAGCCGAGGAGAAGTGGACGACTTACGAGAACTGCTTCACTAGATAACCCTCTCCGCCGTGCTCCATGTCGATGTTGTATACGTAGAAGCCGCCGTCGCTGGTGACAACCATTACTTGAGGGCTGCTGCTGCTCATGGCCACGACGCTTCGCAATGGTCCACTAGGCAGTTGCGATGCGCTCCCGCTGTTACCACCTCGTACCGGTCCCGTCGGCGAGTTGGACGACTTTGGGATCTTGATGTAGGCAAAGTCCCGCAGGGGTTCCCACATCTCCGTGACGGTCTGTGGCAAGTACGAGCCAACGACACCAGCCACGCTGCGACCCATTATCTGCGATGAGCGCCGAAGCATGCTGCTGAACGAACCACTTTGCCGCCTATTGACCTGCTGCGCGTTGCCACCACCACCACCGTTGCTCGGCCCGGCAGGCTCAGCTAGGTCGCTTCTCGGAGACCCTGCTGCGCTGCCCACCGGCGACTCGTTCGCGCTGTCGTAACTACGTGACCTGGACCAGCGGTCCTGGCGAGGGGATGCTGGCGACTCTGCGGCGGCTGCGGCCGAGTTGTTCCCTGGGGGAGGAGCTCCGAGACGGAAGATGTGGACCGTGTCGGAGGTTGAGGAGACGCAGAGAAGCGTAGAGCTGAGGTTGAAGGACATGCTGTAAATGGTAGAGGGGTAGGTTCCCCGGCGGAACTGGTACAGCTTCTGGCCTCCAGGGACCGAGAAGACGCGGATGATGGTACCAGTCTCGCTCGCCGTTGCCAGAAGCGTTCCTTCGCTGTTGAGACAGATGCAGCAGAGGGGCGAACGATGCGCTTCGATAACGTTCACGGCCTTCAGAGTAAGCGTGTCAAAAACCAGGACCTCTCCCGAAGTCGGCGCAACGTATGTTGACAGAGGAGGCGCATGAGCTGGTCTTTTATCGCCCGAGTCTTCACGAGGTTTCGGCAAGGGGTATGCGATGTAGCAGTTCTCCGAGGAGGGCGAGAGAGCGCAGATGGCACCCGGGTTGGGAGACGTGGGGATCGTGAAAAGGAGGCTCATGTTAGAGATGTCATAAAGGTAGATCTCGGACTCGAGGACGACGGCGAGACGTTTACGGTTCAGGCGCACGGCAAGCACGGCGGATGGAAAGGTGAGCTCGCAAATGACCGAAGACCTCTGGTTATCGTCAGTGTCAGCTTGGGTCCCCTTATGCGGGCTGGGCGCACGTCGAGGAAAGCGCCCACCTTTGTGTTTTGTATTATCAGGTGTCGCGGCGAGAGAATCAAGGCAACAAGAGAGGTCGAGAACAGCATCTCGATGATGGCGATGTTCCCATCATCGCTGCTGAAGATTTTGGAGAACGGATCGGTGTGGTAGATTCGGAAGCCTTTGGATGTACCTGTTGGAGCGTATGGGGAGCCGGCCCGTTAGTCCAGAACCGTGACCCATTGTAGAGAAGAAACGCGGGTGCGTAGAGGGGATCCATACCGACGGCCAGACAGCTGTGGTCTTGATTGAAGGTGATGAAGTTGAGAGCGGTGCTCGCCATGGTGCGCTGCTCGGACCGTGACCTGGGCTACGTGTATGTGCTTTGGTGATTTGTCGAACAGTAGGATTCCGTGTCGCCCGGGCAGCGCTGGCTTTGGAGGAGGGCCAGACAAAAAGTAAGCACTGTGAGGACTTCGGGTAGGTTCCGCAGATTGGAACACTCGCAATTCTCGGTCGTCGCGATGGGTCTCGACGGGTCGAATGCAGACGGTGGGGTATCAGGGCCCGATGCAACGGGTGGCCGAGATATCGGTGGTGTGGTGAACCGACGGGAGGCGGGCTCTGGAGCAGAGACCGATGATGTTGTGTACGAGATGCGGTGCTGGGTTTCGAACCGAATATTAATACGCTCGAAGGAACACCAGCAGATGCTTGGTTCGTGACGAATCGTAGAGGGTGGTCGGCACTTGACGAACTTCGGCTGCCAGCAAGTCCGTCAAGAAGTGATCGAGGTCTCGAGATGGCGCAGCGGCTCGTGGGAGGGTGACGAGCACCGAGTAGAGTGTGTTTGAAGTGTGGAGCAGGGCGGCGCAAGCCGGGGAGGTGCACGAGTTGAAGTGCGCTCGCGGTTGCGGTCGCGGTTGCGGTCGCGGTTACGGTTGCGGTTGCGGTGTAGTGCGGGCGAAAGCAAGGTGAGGTCGGGTCAAGCAAAGTCAAGGTTGGCGGAGCTCTTTCTCTCTCTTGTGGGAGCGGCGAAGCAGTGGATGTGAATGGAGGAGACGTGGACCTGGGCGGCCCCCAACTCCAATCCAGTGGGGGCGGCGGGGAAGCTATGTAATCCCGTGGTCCCAGCGTCCTAGCAGAGCTCGTGCTGCTCGTCACTGCCTGGAGGGCACTGGGCGGAGTACCTACAGCAGAGTGTCTGGGGGTGCTTGGGGCGCTTGGGTACCTTCCAACACCTTACCTGAGCTCGTTGTGTCCGCGTGCGGCGGAATGGACCCATGTGTTCGTGGCACGTGTGGTTGGAGCGCTGGGCATCTTCTAGTGGAGCAGCCGGTTCTGGAGCTCAACTCGCCACAGGTGACCGCGCGAGGTGACCTAGGTACCTATCTTGTCCTATCGATAAGGAAATTATCCAAAGAGGGTGCGGGGCGCAACCAGAGAGGTGTCAGTCTTGAATGAAATTGAGCCCTTGGACAACAGTGAAAAATGTTTATTGTACGCAAGATACAAGAAATCTCACTTGGTCAAACATGCAGAGGTTGTTCTACAACAAGGGGGATCTGCTGCGAGGAAAGTGATGCCTGAACCATGGTAATGGGGTTTACAGCTTGTGACCCCGTAGTTGGCGCCGTAAACCGACCCGAGTGTTTTTTTTCCCTCTCTGTGAAATTATCCACGACACCGAAAAAAAATTGGCTGCGTCCCTCTGTCGGAACCTGTTCTGTCACATCCCACACACCCATCGCTCTCTTAGACCTAAACTTATACCGGGAGCGATATGAGCCCCAAGCCGCCCAAGATGGCGCCCTCGGCCCAAAAGGCCCGTGGCACACAAGCCTTGGACGACCTTATTATGGCTGTGAGTGTCGACGCCCATCACCCAGGTTGTATGACATGTTGCTCACATCCCTGCAACCAGACAAACAGCAGTTCGATAGTCTCAAAACGAAGTGTGGTACGTTGTATCCCCACCTGTCTAGCTCATCGAGAAGAAAGTGCTCATCGTGTCAAGGAACGTCTCTACTACCCCAACGAGCCGCATTACTTCCGTTTTTTTGTCAAGAAGTTCCAGCGAAGGGCTCCCCTCATCAACAGAGGTTACCACCTGCGCCTCAAAGTCATCGATACTCTTGTGCGCCGTTTTCTTCAGAAACCCTCCCCCCGTAAGAAGGTCGTCGTCAACTTGGGTTGCGGAAGGTCAGAACTTACATTCCAAACTACATACTCATCGGTTGCAATACTGAAACAATGCCATTAGCGATGTCCTACCTTGGCAGTGTGAGGTCCGCTACCCTGAATCATGCCGAGATGTCACGTTCGTCGACGTCGACTACCCGGATCTCATCCAGAAGAAGCGTCAGATCGTCCTCGAGACCCCTGAGCTGCAGGGCCTTTTGGAGGCGTGGGAGGTCAGCCAGGACTCACCCATCGTCCTTAAGAGTCAGAAATACTGTCAGGTAGGCTGCGATCTTCGGCAGCTAGCAACTCTGCAAACATGTCTGGCTACCTTGTTCGACATGCCCAACACGGAGTTCCTCTTCGTGGCTGAGGTGTCCATCACCTACATGGACACCAAGGGTGCCGACGGAGTTATCAGCTGGGCAAGCGCATTGGGACATGGTACAGTGTTACATTTGGCCCTCTCGTGCGGATGATATTCTAACCGGGCACGCAGCCGAGTTTTGTCTGCTGGAGCAAATTCTGCCTGACGGGCCCGAGCATCCGTTCGCACACACGATGCTCAAGCATTTCAACAAGTTGAACACACAACTGAAGTCAGTCCATCGCTACCCTACCGTCGCTAGCCAGAAGAAGCGTTTCGAGTCTCTCGGTTGGCCGTCTACCGAGAGCTGGACGCTCTGGGAGACGTGGTCTGATGACCTGTTCATGACTTCTGCTGAGAGAAGGGCCCTCGATGCCGTTGAGGCCTTTGACGAATGGGAGGAGTTTGCCCTCTTCGCTAGCCACTATTTTGTCATGCTTGCCTCCACCCCGCACCCCGAAGTCAACGGACACGTCTCTAGGCCTCTGGCAGAACTCGACGTTCAGTCATACCAAACCCCCATGAGCACAAGCGTATACGAGGCCAGCCGAGGACACCGGCGGTTCGGCGCAGCCATGCTCGTCGAGAACCCGGACGGCCAGGCTCTCATCTCGCACAACTTTGGTCAAGGCCCGAACGGTCGACCCAGCTCCGAAGACATGTATCAGATTTCCAGCCAACCCATCGCTTCTGGCTCGTCCAGAAAGGGGCCATCGAGCCGGGTTTGTCACACTCTTACGGACCTTGGCAGTGCTGGCGCTCTTTTGGCAGGTGGTCGTGCATCCCCATCAACCGCATTCAAGGACTGCTGGCTTTTCAAAAAGGTATTCAATACCTGGGAGCGAATGCAGGACCTCCCGTCTCCCCTTTTTAGGCACTCCATAACTCGACTGGGTTCGTCGTCTCTCGCCCTGCTTGCCGGTGGAAGGACCAACCACTTCCAGACGTCGGCCGAGTATTTCCTCTTCGACCCTACAAAGGGCTGGATTAAATGCAGAACACAATCTGCGCCGCCTTCGCTGTATGGCGCCACCTTTGTCTGCACAGGCAGTAACGGGTCTTGCACATTCGAGGGCTTTCTTGCCGGAGGCAATCTCGAGGATGGCATACTCAACCAAATCATCTACACGTGGAAGCTGGAACTGTCCGACTCCGAGGTAAGACCGTCGCAAGTACTAAATGGCTTCATGCGCGCACCCGCTTACGTTCTCAAACAGCACTCGCTGTCATTTGTACAACAGACGCCTCAAGATGGGCGGGCACCCAGCATTCTTTCGAGGTTCGGATCCATCGCCGTTCAGTCCAACGGGTACACCCTCCTCTTTGGCGGAGTTATCAAAGACGTACAGCTGCCGTCGGCATACGACATTCTCGTTCTCAAGGCGGCGGAAGGCCTTGTGGAAGTGGTTGCCAGGCTCGACGGCACGGACGGTTCGGGCGTAGTACGCCCCTTCATTGTTGGATCTTCCGTCGTGCCCTATGGACACGGAAACTTTGCTATCGTCGGTGGTGGCGCGACATGCTTCTCAATGGGAACATACTGGACGGCAGGAAGCCACAGCTTCCACTTTGATGGCAGCCGGCTTTCGGCCCAGAGCAGCACAGTACCTCCGTCATCACAGCCCGAGCCAGTGAAGTACCTAGAGACGGTCGAGATCACGGCCAGTGACAAAGAGAATGCCGTCAAGTCATTGGCCCCAGTCGACATGCAGGCCATCCCTCGTGTGGTAGTCGAGACCGCAGAGCAGTTCCAAAAGATACTCGAAGCAGGCAAGCCCGTCATTATCGAGGGGTTGGACATTGGTTCTTGCAAGTCTGCCTGGTCGGCTGAGTACCTAATCAACAGCGTTGGCCCCGAACGCAAGGTCTGCAACCCACAGTCGCCGCTATGAATGGGGGAAGGGTGTCTAGTGTCATTTTTTGAGCAAAACTGATGAATCCGCATTAGGTCTCTGTACACGAGTCCACCGCCGAGAAGATGGACTTTAACGCCAAGAACTTCCGATACGTTACCAAAGACTTTGGGGACTTCATCAAAGAAGTTCATGACGGAAAGCGTTTGTACCTGAGGGCGCTTTCCAGGGACGAGCCGTCGGGCCTCCCCACCCAGCTCGCCAACGACTACCCCTCGTTGGCAAAGGATTTTGCCTTGCCATCTCAGCTAGGCTTTGTGGACGAAAACGCATTCAGCTCTGTGCTGCGCATCTCCGGCCCAGTGGACATGTGGTTGCACTACGACGTGAGTTGGTTCCAATTCTGACCCGCGATGAACACGGAAACGGCGCCCTGGATTGCTAACATCGCCCTCGTACCTAGGTCATGGCCAATGTCTACGTCCAAGTCGGCGGCTCTAAGCGTCTCATTCTTTTCCCCCCTGGAGACGTATCCCATTTCTCCTTCGCCCCGGGCGCTTCCAGCTCCAGCGTCGATGTCTTCTCTTCACTCGAAGCGGGCACTCTGAGAGGCGTCCACCCACACGAGGCCGCCGTCCGGCCTGGTGACATCCTTTTCCTCCCGCCTCTTTGGCTCCACACCGCCACCCCTACGTCCAAGACGAGCGTCGCCGTCAATATCTTCTTCCGTAACCTGGAAAAGGGCTACTCGACAGGGAGGGACATCTACGGGAACCGCGATTTAGCCGCTTACGAGAAGGGACGCCAGGACATCGCCCGTATCGGAAGCAGCTTCAGCAAGCTGCCCCCGGACACCAGGGAGTTCTACATCCGGCGCTTGGCGGATGAGTTGCTGCAGTCCACAACAAGTCTATAGAGCAATAAACCACCTGAGCGTTGCCACGGAGGCTATGTCGGATCTATGTACATTCGAGTGCGCACACGCTACGGCGACCGTCTGGGCCGCCGGCTTATCCACCTGAAGAAACTCTTGATGTCATTGCCCAGACCCTCCTTGTTTTCTCTCGCTCTCTCGAGCCCCCCTCGCCTCATACCCCCGGGAAGACAAAGCCACAGCAGGAGGATGAACACCAGTATGGCCAGGATGATGGGCTGCAACACCTGGACGCCCTTTTTCTGCGCGATCGCCCCGATGGCAAATGGGAAAATAGCAGCGCCGCCTCCGCCAAAGGCGGCGGCAAAGCCGATCGCGCTGACGTGGTAGTCGTTGGGGAGCAGTTTGGTCGCGGCGACGATCGCAGCAGGGAATAGGGGCCCGAGGAAGAAACCGAGAAAAGTGACGAATATGACGGAGGCGACGAAGTTGGGAACCAGCCAGTAGAGTAGCTCGAGTGCGATGGAAAGGAGCAGGTAGACAGCGATCGCGCGCTTCTCCCCTATCCGTCCCGTTATGAACCCCAGCAAGACTCGGCCTATCGTGAGCCCTAGCCTGAAGCAATACGTGTCAACACAAAGAGCGGTCGAGTTTCAGGTGCCGGAAGAGAAACAGGATGCTTACCAGAACAAGACCACCGTGACACCTGCCAGGAAAGGCTCGGCATGCCTCACGCGGAGCATGAAGGTGACAACCCAACCACCCAAGCTGACTTCGGCGCCAACGTACCCCAGCAGGAACAGAGCCAGGAGCCAGGTAATGGGTTCCTTCAGCACCGTCCTTGTAGTCGTCCTCTTCTCCCCGGTTGACGACTGGTGAGTCTCCCTGTGGACTTTGCCAGTAGCTTTCCAGAAAGCCGTAATGGCAACGAAGAAGTCAACCACCGTCACGCCGATCATGACGTAGTAGAAGGTGTACCACGGCAGTTTCTGGCCCCTGGTCACCATGGCCGAGGCGATGAGCGGTCCGATGGTGGCACCCAGACCGTAGGCGCCGTGCAGGATCCCAAGCAGCTCGTTGGCGTTCTGCATGTTTCCGACCCAGGCGTTCCAGGCGCTATCCTCGAGACCGTTGCCGAAGCCGGCAAACAGCAGAACTACAGGGAGGGCTGGGTATGGTGGGTGGAGGGCGAGGGGAATGTATCCGACCATGCGGCTGACGGGACCCAGCACGGCGACGCCTCGCTGACCGAACTTGTGGTGGATGAGGTTGTTGGAAAGGGCAGCCATCAGATAACCAACAAACGGGGATAGGAAGAGCAGGGCCACAATGGTGTATGTGATGCTGTAGTAAGCTTCAATCTAGGCAGAAGAATCAGGCAATTGATATTTGTCGGGGTTACCCCCAAGCCTGGGCAACTTACATAGGGGATCAGGGCCTAGAAAGGAGCTGTTAGTCGCTGGTCGTAAACCTCTGAAAGGGGAACTTACACCAATTGCGGCATCGTTCATACCCATGATGATGAAGCTCCAAAGGGTTACCAAAAAGCGGTATGTGTTGATACGAGTTCCGTTCCATCTCTCCAGCCCCCCTTCATGAGTCGTGGGCGTGGACGGTTCTCCATCCTCGACTACGTCCGGGACAGACGCCTCGACAATCTTTTCGGCCATGGCATGAGTGTGTCCAGTAGAGAGGAGACTCCAACGCTGGATTCTATCTAGGAAGCGTGATTGTTATCCTGTAGAAGCGCAAAGTCGCCTTGGACGAATACTGGTGTATCATGTAACCCGCAAGCTTTGACAACACCGGCAGGAGGAGTGCAGCAAGAGGCTTCTTATTGCGAAGACAAACATGGATGCAGGAGTGTTACCCCAAGATCGGCAAACCCACGGCAGACGCAGCAACGTGCTGCTCCGTCACAACGGTGGTTCGCCAAAGAGATCGCCGGGCTAGGACTACAGGTTGTCCAATGGCGTCGGGACAATGTAGCGGCGGCACCCTTCAGGGACGAGGTAGTGGGCCGCTTGTATCCTTATGAAGCGACATGCAGCCGATGTTTAGCCAGGCCGGTGCGGGCTACCGGTCGAGATCACGAATAAAGAGGAAGTCTCCCGTCCGGCGGGTGGCGGTGAGTGTGGGTTGATGATGAATGAGGGACAGTTGTGAGGTTGAGACTATGCCCGGATGCGGTACCCCGCTGTGGGGCCGGATATCGGGGACCGGCGCTGCTTTCCTCCGGCATACTGCTAGACCGCCTTCGCGAGCGCTGACTGGCTTTTGGTTCGCTCGCCGAGGTAACCTTGTTGGGAGAAAGGAGGAGGCTCTCATCAGGACTAGAAGATGCCAGGTCGACTCGCTCCGGTGAGTCTCAGAGTGCCTCGCAGAAAGCCTGCTGATGTCGCGCCGTCAGGAAGCTTCGTGGGGTGTTGCGAGCTGGCGGCATCGGGCCAATGACGGGGCCTGTTACAGGGTCATGCTCCCTAAAATAAGAAGTTGGTGGGGAAGAGGGGGGCGGGGCCAGTCTTCGGCGCGCATCTTCTTTCTCTCTTCCTCCTCCTTCCCTCCTGTTGCACCGCCCTGCCACGCCTGACTCTTGCTCGAAACGTGGAGAGCAAGACCATAGCCGAAGCATCTATGGGGCGATGGGGGTGAGGCTCAACTCGGGAGTTGCAGAAGAGTCCCGCAATCCTGCATTTTGAGTCTAATCCAAGCCGTTGGCGACTTTGGCCAACTTGTCTGCTTATCAAGCTAATTTCTCATCGTCACTAACACACAAGCGCGATGCACTTCGAGCACTTTCCACGACTTGCACAATACATTCTGTGCGCCATTCTGGGTGACTCCAACTCCATCCTCACTGCTACGCTCCCACGCTCAGCACGTTGCGAGCGCCATGCTCTTCCTTAACCCT
Source organism: Colletotrichum incanum (assembly GCA_001625285.1). NCBI lineage: Eukaryota > Fungi > Ascomycota > Sordariomycetes > Glomerellales > Glomerellaceae > Colletotrichum > Colletotrichum incanum. The sequence continues at coordinate 30,648 of LFIW01001104.1, forward strand.
GACCCGTCCATCATGCGTGACATCATCGCCCATCCACCTCCTGATTGGAGGAACCCAGGCCTGACATCTCGCAAAGGGTAGGGAGCAACTCCGGAACTGCATTTTTTTGTGACGAGATCCAAGGAGACACGCGTGTCTACCCCGCCCGTTTCTCTCAAGAACAAACCAAGGACCTACGCTTTCCAATACAAACGGCAATCTTTTTCCATCACCGCAAGCCGTCCGTGGAAACTCGATTCGCACCCGTGTCCGCGCCAGCCCTGGTGCAAATAACAGTTGGCTGCATACACTTTCCGTTTCGGTGACCTCAAGCTGCGTACGCGTCTGTGGCCCTTCTCTTCCTGCGACTCTTTGACCTGGCCCTTGTCATCAAGCTTACACGAGCTGAAGCGGCTTCGACTCGGGCCAAAGTACCTCCTCGCCTTTCACTCGACAACTTTCCCTTCGGTGTCGACAGCAGGGAGCAAGCCTCAAAGAGAGAGCCTTCGATCTGCGGCCAGCACCCTCTGCCGTGTACGACTCTGTTTGGCCGTGCAAGGAAACACCTCCGTACTGCTATTTTACATAAAAGGCTCTTGGTTGGCTCTCCGGGCTTCTGGATTGAACCACGATTTCCCGTCTCTTCCGCCAGAGTCGTCCACCCTTGCGCAAATATTGCATCTCGTGACACCTGCTCGGTTCCCGCCGGACCAAGCAAGCAACTCATCCGAGCAGCACGTCTGACGGAGCCATTTCATTCCACCTCATCCCATCGACATCTTGCTGGTCTCATCAAGGCCTTGGCCGCCCACGCGCGATACCACTCGATCCAGCCATGTCCAAGTACTACGAGCGAGAAGTCCGCGAGGACTACGTCCGCAGCCCAAGCCACCATCGCCGCAGGGACCCGCCCCCCATCTCACGGGAGCATTCTCCCGAATACTACTCGGGCGGCGGGGTTCCCATACAGGTGGCCAACCCGGACACCCGAGGACCCGTTCCGATTGCTGGCGGTCCCTACGTCTCGGGCGCCATCCCCGCCGACGCTCCTTCTCCAGCCCATCCATACTACGGCCCCGAATCGCCGCTCTCGCCCCGCGACGCAAACGCCCTCCAGATCCCGCCTCCACCTCGTTACCGCCCGCGCTCCCTGCCTCCCCGGGCTCTCGCAGTGGGCCGACCTCGATCCCGCTCGCGGCCCCGGAGCCCCATCGGCAAGGCCCGCCACGCCATCGACAACACCTTCACCCAGTCCTCCTCGGGCATCGGCGTGGGCCTTCTGGGCGCTGTCGTCGGTGGCCTGGCCGCGCGTGAAGTCTCCGACGCCACCGTCCGAACCCGCAACCGCAAGGAGATGGAAAACGGCACGTACCGCCCGCGGTCGCCCCGCGAGACGGAGAAGGCGCGCGTGATATCCACCGTCGTCGGTGCTCTGGTCGGCGGCCTCGGTGCCAACGCACTCGAGAGACGCTTCGAGGTCGCCCGTCACCGGGACAGAGAGCAGCAGGAGGCCTGGGAGAGGAAATGGGGGAGACAGCGCGATCTCCCGCACTACGACACGGGCAGAGACCACGAGCTGGACCACGGCAGAGGACGTCCTCGCGATCGGCGCCGTGATGAGTGGGACGATGGCTATCCTCGGGACTACCCATACGACGACCGGCGTGCGGGGAGGCTGAGGAGCGAAGAACGATACGCGTATAGGAACTGATATTTCATCCCAATTCTTCTGGTTTCTTTTTCTGCTGTGGTTTCCCTAGAGACCGCATTACGACTTGATGAATTTACGAGAGGGCCTTGCCAGGAAGAGGCTGCAACCTACAGGCCCAAGACGGCAATTTTGAAGGGTTTCTTTTTAGACATCGATATCCATGTTCAATGTCAGATACCAACGTTTCATCTCTCTACTCGATGCCTGTGTGCACCTGGTTCGTCTTGCAAATGTAAATCCATGTCTACAGGAGTACTCATACATCATAGCTCATTTACTGCCACATATGCTGCAACTGCTTCATCTCGCGTCATCAACCTATTTTCCGAGAAAAGGATTCAGTAGGGCCATCCAGAAGGCAAGCAACTAAGAGTCATCAGTGTTGGATCCCGTGAGCGAGGCTCTTGGCACTGAGACAAGCCGGCGTGCAGCTCTCTGTCCCCTCGTGTCCCTTATGGTTCATCCGTTTGTTTCCCTTCATCCACCTTCCGGCCAAGGTTCTCGGCCGAAGACGCTACGTCTGTCGTTGTACATGAATCATTGAGAAGGCAACGGTCGTGATACCTCCCTCAGTTGCTGTAATGGAGAGTCTCCACATTGACGTCATAACCTTCGGATATCAGATGAAGACCGCCATAGGGATCCGCGCCCTGGGCCAAGCCTCTCGACGGTTCCCATTGCCGGTCGCCTTGGCCGTGCGGCAACGTCTGGGCCATGTTCTCGCGCTCTATTTTGGCCCGATAAGACTGCTCTCTCTCCACAATAACCTTGAAAAACTGCGCTATCTCGGCAATGGCAATTTGCTGGGCCTCGGAGCATCCAATGGTGCTGCAGAGAGACTGGGAATCGACGAGCTGCTTTGCGATTACGGAATCCGGTTGGCAGTATGTGCGGATGCGCAAAGATCGAGCGTTGATCTTCATCGCATGAAGCAGGCCGGCTATCTCCAACGGGTTGCTTTGACGACGGCCGAAGAACCTGAACTCATCGATGTGGAGATGGACAAGCTCGAGCTGCGTCTCCAAGTCGTATCGGAAGCCCACGACTCTTGGGCGGCCCTTTTGGTTCCATCCGTCTGCTATCTTCTTGAGCTTGTCCGGATTGAGCCGGCCGTGGTTCAATTCGTTCGTGATGTAGGTATGCAATGCGTTGCTGATGTGAAACTCCAGCTCGCAGTAAAGGAGACTCTGCTCACGAGGATCAAGAGAAATCGTCACTCTCTGCACTTTTCCCTCCCTCTCCGTGTCTCGCGGTCTTCGGCCTGACGATTTGCCCTCGGTCTGTCAGAGTTTTAGCCAGGAAGCACGCAAACGGGGGCGCAAAGATGCCTACCATCTCCTTTGCAATCTTTTTGAGGCTGTCAAGAAGGCCCGGCTTTTTGGGCGAGCCGTCCTTCTTCTTGCGGTCCGGGGTCTGATTGGGTCGCTCGAGCCAACCTTGATCGCCGATCAAGGTCTTGCCTGCGACCTTCTGCACGGGTAGCTCTTTGAAGGCGAAGTAGGGCCGGAGAGGAGAATAGATCTGGCTGGCGTCCATCACCGGCTGTCTGAGGGCCTCCAGTCTGCCCTTGTGTGGACCATGTCCCGGAGCGTTTCCTCCCCGATCGGCCATGCCAGGAGCCGGCGTCGAAGTATTTGAATCTTTCCAGCCGCTGTAAGACTGCAACACTTTCTTAATGTGCTGCGGGATGTCGTCTTTCTTGATGTGGAGAGGGCTTGGCTGGCCTTCGCCTTGAGAGTAGACCGAAGATGAGTCTACTTGATCGATACTTGCGGGAGATGGGATGTCCGGCGTCGTAGGCTGCGGGACGGGGGCGAAGCTCTCGGAATGGCCCACGATAGTTCCGTATTGACGGCAATCGTTGACGTGGACAGGCGTCGGCGTGTGTTGTCGGCGACGTTCGGCGAGACTCGACGCTAGAGAACCCTTGGCTTTGTGGTTCGAGGTCGGCATCAACTCCGAAAAAGTCGTCGAGTCACTTTCGTGGGGCATCTCGTATTGGCCGCGACCATTCTTGGCTTGCGAGGGGGATCCCTCACGGCCGGTGCTTCTATGAGCCCGAGACACGGCCTGGACACCGTTGAAGTCGTTATTTCGTACAGGTGAGCGGGTTCGGCTGAGGTTGTCGACTCGTCCACGACGGGATGGCGACTCGCCTTTACTTGAGAATCTGGCAATATGTTAGCCGCAAGGTAGAAACCATCTCGGCGATGGCACTCACACGTCTGTCAGTCGGTCAACCTGATTCTCGGTTAAATTTAGATTGATGTGAACGGATTTGTTTGGCTTGTGTTTCTGTGGCGACGGCAACCGATGCTTCCTGGGTGAAACTGGGATGAAGTCGCCTTTGATCGCGGAAGGCACCGGCCCTCGACCTTTGCCTCCCGACTTTTCCGAGTCCTGGGTCATGATGGGGAGGTTGGTCGACGTAGTCGAGGTTGTGTCTTGAGTACGACGCCGGTTTGCGGCGTGGGAGCCTACGGATCGCGATGTCCGACGGTGTCTTGATGCGATGAGATTTCCGATCCTTGAGCGGAACGAGTCGTCGCAAAATTCAGGTTCTTCTCGTTGGTTGGCGCGCGGTGGAGAAGGCAGAGGCCCCTGGAGGACAAGCCCGGGAAATGGGCCGACCAGTTCAGGATCCTCGAACTGGCTCGTCCGAAGCTCTGCGATCCAAGCTTCGATTCGGGCACGATACGACGAGGGATCTGGATTGAGAGCAAACTCGCCTTTTAGCACGTCGCCACAATGAAGCAAAGTGAAAGGGTGGAGACTGAAGGGGGTTTTCGTGCGGCTCGTTCCGGATGGGTGAGGCAAACGCGTCTGTTTACATACCTCTTTGCGGAAATGCAGTCTCTAAATCAACTGACTCTCCAGCCGGGTGCACAGCGGCGCCCAGTCCTGTTGTTTAAAATATGTGAATAAGCCAGAGTCTGATTTGGCGGAACACGGGGGGACAACGAGGGAGGAGAAACGACGAGGAACAACAACAAAGCAAGAAGAAAAACACACGGCCATGCTCTCGCCCTACGTACCCTCGGGACTTCGTGGGACGTTCTGCTCCTCGTAGTCCTCATCTGGCATTGCAGAATCTTCACTACTACATGATGAACTGCACTTGTTTGGGAAAGAGAGACCAGTCTCATTGTTGCCAGCTAGAAAGCCATCAGTTTACGGCTCTCAAGAGCAGTTATCCGATAACTCACAATGGCGACCCAGTATCTCTGACTTTTCATGTGGGCCTCGACTTGACGAACGAGATATCTCGGTTTGGCTGAACCCGGCGTCTGATCGCGACTCTCCTTGGTCGCGTCGTGCCTCTGGCGCTTGGTAGTCACTGTAGGACGCCTGTGATCCCGGGACACCGCCGGCCCCTACATGCGAGCCATTGGCGGAGCCCGGCAGTGAGCAATCGCTTTGAACGTAGGCATAAAATTCTGAGAACGACGGTTGGTGTCGTGCTTGAGCATCGTGTGTTAGTATCAAGAGCCTCGGCCGGGCCTGACAAGCAGAGGGGGTGCCTACCAGACGGCGCGGTGTCTTGCCTCGAAGATGAAGTTGGCCTCGAAGACGCCCGAGAGTGAGACATCTTCCCCGATCGATCGCTTGAGGCCATCCCGCTGGACCGGGACGCCCGTCCGACGTCACGAAGGACGGGTTGCTGCTTCGTGATGGTCAGCTCCCGGGCTTTTCCAAGCATGGCTTCCGTAGCGACTCGTTGCACTCCGTCATCATCAGGAGTGGGACAGTGTTGAAGCAGAATCGAGTCAGCGGGTTTGGACGAAAGAGTTGGGCTGCGAAGTTGGTTGAGCGATGGAGCATGCCGCAGTTTGTGGGTCGGTACGTTGACGACGCGGACAGGGTGTATCCTTGGATCGTCATCGACCAGCCATCGATGATCAGGAACACCACTTCTTCCGCCGGGGTTGGAGAAGTTGGCTGGTTCCTGCCACTGCTCCGAATGACACGCAGCAGACCAGATGGACGCAGCGTTCGGTCCAAAATTCGCTGGCGCGTGAGATCCGTCCTTCTTAGCGGCAACCCCGCATTGGGTACGCACCATGCTCCAGCAATGCACGCGATCTACCTCTGACGGCCTCAGGTCGACACAATCGTCCACGGTGCCATCGAGACCGAACCAGTTGTTGCTCAGCGCAGGATGGGATCTGAAGTCGCGCTTCGTCGCTTCACCGTAGGCGGTACCCGGCAGGGTGTCAGTACCAGCGCCTCGCACATGGGGCCTATAGTTCGGCAGGTCGGAACCAGGATAAGCGGTATCCAGTCCAAACCAATCGTGGCTCCGCTGGGACCTTGGTATCTTCGTTTGCCTGGGGGACTCGACGTCGGCCTGTCGGGAAGGACTGGCAGTTTTGTGGCGAACTGCTTTGCCATTTACACGGCATGGCGCAGGAAAAAGCCCAAAGAGGACCTGTTGATGATCCAACCCGCCGTCAAAGCCGAGCTGAGGGGTGAACGGGCCGCGAAACTCCTAGGAAGGGCCCATCAATCCCTGCACTGCAGCATCTGCCAGTAGTTCCCTGGCCTTGATGTCCGCCGTGGGCATCGTCTCGTGCGAAAGCGAAGGCGGCAAAGGTTGGTTGTCGGCTATCAAGCAGAACTTCCGGGCGAAAATCGGATGCGGCGTCACGCAACCTTCAGGCAGTGGTACCGGCCTCGGATCGGGGGATTCGTGCAGAGCCATAGCAGTCTCTAGACCAAACATGTTGGTAAACCAGATACGACGACGCCTTTTCTCGGGCCGGCGATCTAGGGAGCCCTCGGCCAGCAAAGTATCTCTTCTAGTCTTGAGAGCGCGGAGGACGGATATCGGTCTTCTGGCACCCAGGCCATTGACCCGGCTTTCATCGGTTTCGGCGTTGTCGTTGCAATTGCTCGTGTCCGCCTCTTGGGATGGTGGAGTGGCTGGGACAACTTGCTCCTCCTTGACAAACCTCCCCGCCCGGCTAATGCCAATCTGCCACTGCATTTCATGCAATTCTTTGGGATTGGGGCTGCGGAAAGCACTGGTCCCGCCCTCGCGGGTCGAGACGTACATGGTGTGGTCAATCATCCAAGCTTTACGACTGCGGATGCAACTTGGTTCGTTCGAGCTCACGCGGCTCGAGGGGTAGTAATCCGATAATCGGATAGGATATCGATGCGGATGCTGGTGGCGCCATTGCACGAGGCTCACCGTAGGTCGTACGGTCGTGGTGATTGTAGTCATGTGAGGTATGTGAGGCAGTTCAAGATTGGACTGTGTAAGCCATGTCAGTGGCTGGGAGGGGGCCTCGACGGACGGCCGACTCACGTGTCGGTTGAGGTGATCATGCTTCCAGCGTTGAAACTCGGCTCCCGGGTCGTCCGAATAGCTGCAGTCGATTTCGATCAATTCGTAGAGCACGCCACCCGCTAGATCCAAGTTTTCGTCCCCGAGGTGTTCGCGCAGAACCAGAAATACCTGCCAGAACAATACGTTACTCGACGTCCTAGAACCAGGATACGGTTGAAAGCGACCAGCTTACAAGCTGAACACCGTCCCGGTATTGATAGTTCCGGGGGATGTGAGCACAGTATCTGACAAGAACGTTGCGGCACTCTGCGAAGGCTTAGTACGCACGCAGCCACATCGGACTACAGCGACCCATGAGAGGCATACTTTCTTCGTCATATCCAACTCGAGACATGGCGTCATGGGACAAGGCGTTTGCTATCTCCGCAAGTCTTTGACGCCGCTCTTCATCGTCTGCCTGGGTAGCGGTCCGGATGGACTCGACCCACGTTTGGAGACTCTGGCGATTGCGCATCATAAGGCAATTCGGGTGAGGTGGCGCATTGAACCGGCACAAAGAGAGAACGATGACAGGTTGGTGCTGAGCGAGGTCTTTCTGTCGGGTTGAGACGGGATGGCGCACCAGTATTGCCCAGGTGACGCTTACAACTACAAGCGAATCCTTCGTCCGTCCATTCGTGACCGTCGCAGAGAACAAAACGCAGGTGGTCCTTGATATGTTCCAAGAGAACGAAGAGGAATGGGGTGGAACGAAAGAACCTCCTCAGCTGCGCTCCATGGCCCGCTACGAAGCTCCAAAGCAGGAAAGTATTAAGCAAGCATCCACGGCAAGCAAGGGCTGCCTTGGCATTGAAAAGGTAAGGGAAGGAAGGACGGACAACACCGCAAGGAATGGACTGAAAGTACCTGCCCTGACGGGAAGTGGCGTCACGGCATCGTTCTTCCTCTGTCTTCACTGAACATGCATGGCGAGAACCGAGCAGGCACTCTTCTGCTCTGGATCAGACGTTGGACGCAGCAGGTCACTTGACCATCATATCCAGGCAAATCTTCCAAAATGACTGGCTGCATGAGTACCAGATAGTCCCGGAATTTCGCTTGTCGAGATATCGAACGGGAATGACCCATGAACAAGCCTTGGGTTTGGCATGCCGGCCTCGGTTCTTTAGCATTGCGTTCGGTCTTCGCTTGAAGCCGGCAGGCTAGATGCCAGGCGCATCCGCGGTGCCTGTGTTCATCGGATGGCCCCGGGTCGGAAGCTGGAGGTACCGGCCCGCCCCGGCCACGGACATGGTCAACACGAGAAACCCCGGACGCCAGTCGGCTCCGGTCCACCGAACAACGAGTTCCTCTCACCGGCCCTCGCTGCCCTTGCTCCGGCCCAAGGGCAAACCTGAGAAGCGACAAATGCGCGTGTATGCGCAGCGCTTGGAGATTAGAACCCAAGTCTGTGATGATTGTCAGTCATCCTGCAGTGCAAACTGCGCCCAGAGTCGGTAGACGGAGTCTATACTGTCCACAAGCAGAGCACACACCTTGGCCCGATTCCGTGCTGGGTAGATCCCGTCTCGGGACAGCTGGCTAGCGCGTTGGGAGCCACCATGGTGCGGTGCAGAATCTGCAACGGCGTGCCGCCTAGCAGGGATGCGCGATGTTGAGGCTTACGGTTCTTGCGATGGCAATGTGCGCGCAGGGCCAGGTGTTGCACCTGGGCTTGGGTCATGGCCAGGACCAAGAGAGGAGGCTGGTGACGAGTTGACGGATTGCGCATTCCAGGATAAGCAATAGGGGATTTTCGGACGGTTGTCTCGTCTGGGTTTCCCATGCGGCTCCAACTCAAAGTCGAATCCAACCGTCCAGCTGGTTACAAACCTTGCAATCATGCGCTCAAGGTGCATCAGGTTGCAGACAGCTGCAACCCTTGGTTCTGAGCAGAGAATCTGTGCCGGCTTGAGGCCAGGAAGGTCGTCACGTGGGCTGGGCAAAGGTCACATTACATAAGACAAACAACTCGACGTGAGGTCTTCGCAGTCGCACCGAGTTTGTGCGACTGAACCCGTTTGCACACTTGGGTATTCCAGTGGAACCTCGTTGCTGTCTTACTCCTCATGCGTTCAGTCCACCCCCTAGCCATTTGCAATTGAATTAGTCATTACATATTACTTCATCGCGAGTGTTCCAGGCTCGCTTCGGTCGGCGCAGCCGCCAGCGGCAGCCGTCCTCGGGGTGCAGGACCTTCCCCGCACTTGGCCTTCTCCAACTTCCGAGAACCCCAAGAAACATTTGAGGTGGGCTCGCACTGAGAGTGAAGACAAGTGGCGCGAAGGACGTGCCTTACCTCATCCAAGTAACCTGGCCTCCCGGGCCCAGAGGTACCGCACGCCGGACCAGATGCCGTCTCCAACTGCCTTTTCGCTTTCAGTTCCCGCGACTGACTGAGCAAAGGCACAAGCCTACCCTGGGCGCCCATTGTTAACGGCCCCACCACCAAACTTGCCGACTCGACTTCCCGAGTCCCTTTTGTCTGGGCTGAGCTCCCCCCACGCAGGGATAACCAACCAGCCAGATCAATAGGAAGAATCTCTCAACCCTTCGCGCTGTCGTTCTCTTTCTCTCCCTGCCTCTCTCTCTCCCAAGTGTACCTCGGAAGAGCCCACACGAGCAGCGCCCCTCACCTTTTCTCCATGACGTGCCTGTCCGTCCCCACGGGTCAAGTGAGCGGCATGGCCATGACCCCGAAAGCCAGCGCGTTTGGCTGGTTTGACAGGTTTGACTGGGCACGTATCCGTTCTAAGAATGTAGAGGAGTCCCCCAAGTGTGGAGATTTTGGAGTTCCCGGCCTGCGTTGCCGTCCCCAGTCTGCTTCCCGATGTCGATGCCGGCCTCTTGGGCCCTTCTGACCAGTCTCGCTGATTTGAATTATCTCCCCGCTGTCCATCATAGCCGTCCCTCCTACCCGTGTCCCGCTTAAGGTGGTTGTGCCAATCTGTCTGTCGCCATATATAGCCTACTCGTTGCCTCCTTTGCCTCTTGTCACTGGCTCTTCCTCGCGATCATTCTTTCCCTAGACTCCTTGTGATACCCCAGTACCGTCAATTCCCCACACTGCCTACGCCCTTCAACCTTGCGAGATCTTCACCCTTCGCTCAACGACGCCTTGCGCCTGTCGTCGTTGCAACATGGAGACGCAACCAGACCGCCAGTCGGGCACTCATTATGACATTGGTAAGGACTTCTTCTTGGACAACTATATGGCTGAGCCACACGCTAACGTGCACATGTTCAAAGTCGTCGTTGGCGCCGGGCCCGTGGGCCTGATGCTGTCGACCATCCTCGCCAGGTGGGGATACAAGATTAAGCACATTGACAACCGGGCGGAACCGACGCCGACCGGAAGGGCCGACGGTATCCAGCCGCGTTCCTTGGATCTTCTTCGCAACATGGGACTCAAGTCGGCCATCATGGCTCACAAGCCCGCCAGAGTCTACGAAGTGGCTTTCTGGGACCCGCCCAAGTCCGGCAGTGGAATCGCCAGAACCGGCACTTGGGCCAGTTGTCCCGATTTCATCGACGCCAGGTATCCCTTTACGACTCTCTTGCACCAGGGCCACATCGAGCGGGTTTTCATCGGCGACCTCAACAAGAACGGCGTCCAGATCCAGCGGCCCTGGACCATTACGGGATTCACCTCGGATGAGGCCAAGAACCCTGAGTACCCTGTGGAGGTCCGCCTGGAGCACGTCGACGGTACCGCCCAGGAGACGTTACGGGCCAAGTATCTCTTTGGCGGCGAGGGTGCCCGCTCGTTCATCAGGAACCAGCTGCAGATCGGCATCAAGCACAAGGATCCCATCTCTCACGTATGGGGTGTCATGGACGGCGTTGTCAAGACCGACTTTCCCGACATCAAGGTGAGCGACCCTGCAGAGAGGTACGCGCCAGCGAACCACGGCTGATAGCGTCGTAGATGAAATGCACGATCCACAGCAAACACGGGTCCATCATGGTCATCCCCCGTGAAGACAACATGGTCCGCCTGTACATCCAGATCGCGTCCTCGACGGACCCCGATTTTGACCCGCGGAAGACGGCCACCGAGCAGGAAGTGCAGGAATCGGCCAAGCGCATCCTTCAGCCGTACTCGATCGAGTGGGAGAGGACCGAGTGGTACTCCGTCTATCCTATCGGACAAGGCATCTCCGACCGGTACACCCTGGACCAAAGAGTGTTCCTTGGCGGCGACGCCTGCCACACCCACAGCGTGAGTACTGCGCCATTGCGGCACCTGCCCTCCGTTGCTGACAAAACAACCAGCCCAAGGCCGGCCAAGGCATGAACACTGCGTTCTTGGATGCGCAGAACCTGGCCTGGAAGATTCATGCCGTGGAGTCCGGATTCGCGCAACGCGACATCCTCAAGACCTACGAGACGGAGCGAAGGGACGTGGCTGAGACGTTACTTGACTTCGATAACAAGTACGCCAAGCTGTTCTCGCAAAGACCCGACGCTGCCAGCGAGGCCCAAGCAGCCACCGAGAAGTCCGCTCCCGAGGACCAATCCGAAAATGAGTTCATCCAGACCTTCAAGGAGTCTTGCGAGTTCACGAGCGGTTATGGCGTGGCATACAAGCCGAACGCCCTGAACTGGTCCGAGACGCACCGCGCCAAGTCGCCTCTGATCCACCCCGAGGGCACCAAGCTCCGCACCGGACGCCTCTTCATGAATGCCGACGTGACGAGGGTCGTTGATGCCAACGTCGTTCATCTCGAGCAAGAGATCCCGCTCAACGGCTCGTTCCGCATCTTCGTGTTCGCAGGGAGGCCCTCGACCACGCGCAACGCCCTCAGGGACTTTGCCTGCCACCTCGGCAACAAGCGCTCGTTCTACGCCGCTTACCTCAGGGAGGATGCAAACAGCGTATCGCACCACGAGCAGCACAACCCGCACAGCTTGTTCTTCACCTTCTGCACCATCTTCGCGGCCAAGCGAAGCAGCATCGAGATTTCCCGCGACGTGCCCGAGCTGCTGGCGCGGTACCGCGACCACGTCTACGCCGACGACAGATGGGACCGCCGCGTGCTGGACGCCAAGGCAGCAGCGCATGCCAAGCTGGGACTCGACGAAGAGAAGGGTGGCGTCGTTGTTGTGCGTCCCGACGGCTACGTCGGTATGGTGGCCAAGCTGGTGGAGGGCAGCGGTACGGTTGACGCGCTGAACGACTACTTTGGCGCATTCTGCACCAAGAGGCTCGGAGAGACGCTGGCACAATTGTAATGCCCACGAAAGGGGGAAGGCCATTGGGGATGGAAGCACGTGGTTTCGTAGCATTGCTCTGATGTATACCGAGGTGGTGTGTTCTTACCGGCGTCCTGGAGCAAGATATAGCTTAGATCCCTGATCGGGAGGGTGTTGCGACTCCCCTCATTAGGATAGATACCAGACTGGATGTCTGCAATTCCCTACCCGTCAATTGCATTGGTATTAATATCCAAACACAGTCCGATCAGAAAGCGAACGCTGTAAAGTGACCGTCCGTATTCTCGGCTATGATGATAATGCGCTGGAATGCGGGACGTCGAGCTTGCGCTGGTGATGTGGTTGCTCGAAGTTGTGAGGCGCAGGGGAGTTGTGGAATTCGACGAGCTCGGGATTGTCATTCCTGAGGACTGTTTCGCTCCTTTCCACTGGTTGCCAGTTAAGGATGCGTGGCGGTGGGGCGACCCCTGCACCGTGAGCTGCGAGAGGCAGCAGAAGGTACCATGGTACCTACCGCCTTACCTCATTCCCTCCGGCTGTTTCCTCTGCAGCTGTCAAAAAACTGCGGGCGCTCTTTCCTAAACTCCATACTATCTATACATCGCACCTAACCCCCGATGGGGATTTCGCAACTTCCCACTGCATCATCCGCGCCTTCCTCCCCCCCCGCGTGCGATTCTTTGACGCGCCTGCCTGTGTGACCGCTGCTTTGTTTCTTCATATCTCTTACCGCCTAGCGGAGCCTGCGTCTTCTTTCCCACCCCCGCCAACCCACCAGACCGACGCGCCTCGCCTTGCGATAGACCCTAACCTCGCTCGACCTTCCATGATTAACGCATCTCGACTTCACATCACGGCCGCCACCTCGCATCGCGACAACAACCACGAATCAACCCAACAACGCGCCTTCTCAACGATCTCAGATCGCGCCGCTCCACAAGCACTGTAAAAATCCCGGCGTCTTCTATTTCGCCCCTACGTCCCTTTCATTTACGCCTGTTTTCCTTTGCGCCCGTGACTTTCCTTCGAAGCTCCTTGCTTGACGTTTGAGCCCTCGCACCTTCTCAACTAACGATCATGGCGGTAGAGCAGCAGCAGCAGCAGCAGGACCGATCTCCTCACCGCCCCAAGGGCAAGATCGGCTACTTCGGTTCCTTTGAGGAGCTCATCGCAAGCGGCAAACCACGACCCAGTTCCCCCACGCCCGCGAAACCGACAGCATTCGGATACGGCTGGGAACCCCACCCGACCAGTCCCAACCTTCTCGTTAACCCAGGCCTCGACTCTCGCGACCCCCTCGCCGGAACTGTTGCTCCTCGTCAGTTGACTCGCTACCTAGGTCGTCACCATCATCCACAATTTGGCCGACACCAGGCTGGACAGACACCCGGGCCCAAACACAAACCACGACCTACGTCGGAGGAAGAGCAACTCCGGGTTGATAGCCGCAATCATTGGGTTCCACGGAAAACCTGCCCTACGTCAGGAAGAATTGAGGAAGACGCCCGCGCCTCTCTCGAGCGACCAAGAAGACGCATATTCGAACACCGTCTAGATAGGGTCAGACCAGCCCCCAAGCGAACGAAGGTCGACTACGGCCTCGATCCCAGCAAGAAGGCGAACACGTCATCGCTCCAGGACCTCTTCGCCGGCAAACCTTCGACCGCGAATAGCATTGGCATACGTGCCCCTCCTTTCCCAAGGTCTCAGCAAGCCGAATACCTCAGACTCGCGGCTATCTCGAAACTGCCTGCAAGAAAGCCCGCTCGTGTAGCCAAGAGTCCACGACACCTGCCCGCTCCGAGCGACTTGTTCTGCGAGGATTATATTGCCAAGACGAGACAAAGGCGTCGTGAGTTGCAGGGGTTCACACCTCGGTCGAAGGAGGCGCGGAAGGATCTGTTTGGATCAGCTGGTGCAACCAACACCAAGTCTTCAGCCAAGGAAGTGGGAAATACCATCCCTGGTGTCAAAAGCGCTCTCGTCAGTCCTGCCGACCCCTCTCCCAGCTCCCATACACCTCGAGGTTTCCGCCTCGGAGATACCGTGTCTTCACCAGTCTCATCCCCTGCGGCGCCGCCTGGAGCTTACTCGTTTACCCCTGAGCAGAGTACGGTCGTCATCCCTCCCAATCGGCGGACACTCGTTCAAGTAATTGAAAGCTCGGGAACCCGGGGTTTCATCGTTCGAGGATTGGATTTCAAGACAATCGCTGTCCAGCGTGCGGGGCAGGAGACACCGTCCTCCGACCAAGGCTGCCCTGGCCCCAACGCATCACGCTTCGGCCAGAGCTGTCCACCCGGTTGCAACACATCCCGCAAGCGACGGGCCGAAGAATCGGAGCTGGACCTGGTCGCGGCGAATGCGGCCGAACAGAGTCCGCCAGAGCAGGAACCACTCACAACCACCCCTAGTGCTGCAGCCGTGGCTTCGGACGAAGGGACTGTGAGTTGTCGACCCGACTTCTTTCGGAAGTCAAGCTAACTCGTCGCGACAGAAACCCCGGGGCCGCGCGGCTTGGCTCATCAATATCATGACCTCAGTCCGAGGCGCTGTCACCAAGGTCTCCAGTAGCATTGCTGGCTATGGTGAGTCTGCTCGCGTGATCGCTACACCAGCCACGTCTAACCAACGTCCCAGTGTACCCTCGCAACTACAACGTTGTTGAGCGACACTCTCGCGACCAGAGAACCGGCAATATTGCCACGAAGCGCATCAAACTGGAACTCATCGACGACTCTGTCGATGAGACCATGGCTGCACAACAGTTTCAGGTGGTTAACCCGGAGACGCCCAAAATCAACCTTGTATGGGTCGACGAATCAACAAGAGTCGCTCATTGGCATCAAGTAGCCCCGCTTGTCCGAGCACTTCGAAGCATCAGCCGCCGGATTGAAAAGGGGCTATCGGGTTCCAGGGACGGCTCTCCTGCCTCTCGAGCGGATGATGATGTCCACTCGCAGCGGATCTACACCCTCGGCGCCTACGTCACCATCTTCCAGCAGACGGCGTTCGTCCTGGAGAGCGTCTATTCTCACACTTTCTTGGCGAAACTGAAGGACGCCTTTAGGTTCCCTCAGTCGATCATGGATTACGATGTCAGCCCGGACGAGTTTCTCGCTATCGCGGCGGCCAAGAAGTTTGTGGAAAACTTCCCCGACGAATGCTCTCTCGTCCTGACCGAGTCTGGCGTCACGCAGCGAGTTCTCAAGGGCATTGGCACGGACTTGGACGCTCTTGCTAACCAGCGGCCAATGCCCAGTCTTGTCCAGCGAGCCGGGCTGGTCGGCAAGGTTATGAAGTTCTTTCGGGGACGCGACAGCTTCGGTGTTGAAGCTTCTGACGACCCCGTCTCGAAGATCGCCGTTGAGATGCCCGGCAGCTTTCCGGACACGCAGGTGAAAAGCGAGTCTGTGGTCGAAGAGGTCAAGCCCCCGATGGACGTTCCCGAACATCGACCAGTTACGAAGCCCAACTACCTACCTCCCGTCAGAACCACGGATACTTATACCTTTGTCCGGGAGCACCTGGCCGAGATTGCGACGAAGCGACGGACCGTTTACAAAGAGAGGCCCGCTGGTATGACCCCAGAGGACCTGCTCCCCAGACCAAGCCCCATCTCCATCCTCAAGAAGGACAGCCAGTCACCCGTGGTGTTGAAACGACTTCAGAAGGCGCGGGGCTTGAAGAGAGTACAGTTTTCACCATCGGCCAAGCCGTCGACGCTCTCGCCGGCAAAACCGACCAGCTTCTTCAACAGGCTGTTCGGCTCACCGCTTCGACAGGCCACTGAGAACAGTTCCCTGAGCGACGCCCAGACTGATGGCTCACCCGATAGCCGTGGCTCTGAGAGGCCAGACCGACATGCGGGCACCGAGCCGGAGACGGACAACACATCGGAGGACAGTGACGGTGAGGCTGTTGCGGCCAGATGCCAGCCCCGCCTCGTGCGACATCTCAACGAATCCTTGAACGGCCTCGAAGCCAAGGGCTTCTTTGTCAAGGACGAATCACGGGAAGCGTCATCTTGCCCCCCAAGCCCTCCGACCCTGGCAGGCCTGAACATTTCGGACGACAAGGAAGAGGAGCTCGAAGATCTTTCTCTCGCTCTCCAGCTGTTGCTTGACGTGGACGAGGCGCGCCGAAGAGAGGAGGAGGAAAGAAAGGCCAAGGAGGCAGAAGAGGAGAAACTGCGCAAGACGGGCGGGCTTCGCGTTCCTCGAAGGCGTCTGATCACCTCGCTACCGGCAGACTGGTCTCAGAAGGTGTCGGCTTTGTTGCAAGCCCACCCTTCGAAGACGCTCGCCGTCACGGCCGAGAGCGTTGAGCTCAGGAAACACGACTTCGCCAAGGTGGTTCCCGAGACTGAGTGGCTCAATGACGAGATTGTCAACGGTTCACTGCAGTGGCTCGACCGGTATATCAACGCGGCTGCAGGCGCCACGGACGTCAAATCACCAAACCGGGTCTGCCTGGCCATGGGGTCGTTCTTCTACAAGAGATTGGAGGACAACGGCGTGCAAAACACCGAACGAGCACTTCGCCGATATGGAGTGACCAGGGCAAACTTCCTCAAGCTGGAGACGATTCTCATGCCCATCTGCAAGAACAACCACTGGACCTTGCTTGTTGTCCGACCCCAGAAGCGAACCGTGTCGCACATGGACTCTTTGAACCAGAGAGGCTCGGCCGCCCATACCAACAGAGCCCTGGCTTGGGTCGAAGCTTTTTTGGGCAACGACTACAAGGCGAGCGAGTGGAGGACGGTCTGTCACGAAGCCCCGCTGCAGATGAATGGCTACGACTGCGGTGTCTTTACCATCACGAATGCAATATGTCTGGCCCTTGGCCTTAATGCCATCGACACGTATTCTGGCGAGGACCTGCCACTGCAGCGTCTCAGAATAGCCGGCATGCTGCTGAATAAAGGCTTCAGCGGCGAGTTCGATCTCGCTGGCCTCTGAGTCACGAACGCTCCCGCCCTAGCTCCTCATACGAAGGAGCAACCGGACGATACCCAGGCGCTTTGGCCGGGCTCTTGCATGATCGGGGGCCTGCCAGCCGTTCAGGGTTGGGCAGCGTCCAAAAGAACAGTTATGGAAGGAATGGAGGGACCAAAGCCAGGGCTCGTCTGTCCCATTTGCTTACTTTGTCGTCATCAACATTATCATCATTCTCCTCCCGAGCAAGGGATGGAGAGGGAAACGGGCAACTGGGCGTTGACCAAAAGTGTTTGGGAGTTTTGGGATACCACATAGTTTCTTGCTGAGATGCTTGTATGAGTGTTTGTTTCTATCCTGTTCTACTGCGGTGTCTTGGCGGTCATCTCGGAAAGATGATAAGAGCACGCGGTTTTCCTTGCCTACGAGAGGCAAGACACAACATGATGAAAGGACCCGAAAGGTCTTGTTGATACCATTCTCGAGTCCCACCAGTGACGAGGTCATCCGCTTCCGTAATGTGAGCTAGGCTTCGCCGAACAGTCTTTCCGACCGGAATCCACCGACCCAGCCCAGTCCAGGGGGGTCTGCGTTGAACAGTTTTTCTCAACTTTTCATACAGGGCCCAAGAATGGATACGGGCAACTGTGCGTTGTTCAGTGTAAGCAGCAGTGTGGCGAGCGGTTCATTCCCGACCAGATCTGTTTGCCTGCCGACCTGGTCTGCGTTAGTTCCCCCTCCCCAAGTCCTCGTCCCTGTCCCCGGCCACCATTCCGTGTCCAAGGGTCTGATGTCAGGTCTGTCTGTTCTAGAAGACTGGTCTGGAATCTGGTGTCGGCCGGATGGGAAACTCTGAAGGGGGGGCAGGGTAAAATTGTTTGTGCACGACTGTCGCTACGCTATATAACCTACCTGGGCCGATATCATCGAACCTCCCGGGAAAGAGATGCTGCGTGTTCGTCCACTGAGAGGCCACGCTTTCGTAGCTCGGTATGTCTTCCGTCCTGGTTCCGGTGGCAGGCAAAAAAAAGCTCGGTTTCAGGTGCGGGACGCCGAGCATCGAGACAAGCGCGCAACGCCCCTCTTCCGGCCCGGACGACGGGGTCCTTTGCGGGTCTTGGGAGCCTAGGGGGCTTGGTGATGTGCTTGGTTAGGGGTCTCTGTCTTGTTGGCGATGGTAGGTATTCCGACCCCACGAGTCACAAGCGCACACGGATTCCCCCCCCAGGGTTATTTTCTTCTTCATCCTTTTCTTCACTCTCTCCATCGTTCTTCGCTTGGTCTTACGAGATTCTGACATAAACACCCGAGGTCCATCCTCAGGGACCCGGCCGAAGAGGCTAGTGCTGGTGGGGAGTTTGCTGACTTGGTCCCAAAGGCGGAAAGCCGGCGCTAGAAAAATCTCACCGTTCCATGTCTCTCTTGTCATCCACCTCTTACATGTGCAACCCTGGAGGAGGCAAGATGAGGCTGGCTGACTGATTTTTTTCGAATTTTTTTCAATCTGACAGGAAGCCATTAAACCTTGGGAAGGTCCCACGATCGACCCAGGGGCTCAGGCTGTCCCGTCGGTCTGATACAGTTGAGATGGGCGCCAAGGGACGGGCGGGAGGTGGGAGAGATGGGGGGGCGCTTGTGGTGGTCCCCCAATGGCTCTTTCGAGGATCCTCCAAGGGTCCGGCGACTCAGGCAGCTGCATTATCAAGGAATTGGCGCTTCCGAGGTGGCAAGTCGCATGTTGGGTTGGAAAGGGGTTCGCATTTGCTGCGTACGCCCATACGGCGCAGCATGGTGGGGATTTTTCTTTTATTTGCAAAACATGGCAACGGGCACTCCGTACGACGCACAGGCATTGGAGTTGTCAAGGCCGACGGTTGACAGAAGGCAAATGGGGGAGGAATATGCGTCGACTCGCGCCCTGGCCCAGCCATCTCATCGCCTTGAATGGATCTCCATCATGCCGCATTGTGGAGACGCGACGAGGACTGCAAGGTAAACCAGCACCGCAATATGGGAAGAGAGAGGGTGACAAACATTGTTGGAGTAATAGAGCCCCATGCTCGTCCGTCGGGCTGTCCGCACGTATTAGTCATCGGTACCGCGCAAGACAGAAGACGTCAACCTCTGCCGTATCTCTCTGCAATGGGACCAGCCAGGGACCGGCCAGGGACAAGCGGCAGATCTGAAGACGGGGAAGATCTACCACCGTACTCGTTGTTCCTGCCGATCGTCGTCCGTACAAATCGACACACCAGTGTACGTACTTCGGCACCACGAGCAGGGTCCAGTGTTGTTGTTGTTGTCGTGGCACTGACATGGGACGTGGGCGGGCCGATAAGAGTCAGGTCGTCTTCCTGTGTGTCTTGGCCCCGGCAGCGGCGCCTCCAGCAGACCGGGAGCCTCGGACTCTGAGCGCGACGGGCGGAACAGGCGAGGTCTGGCGAAAACGAGAGTAGGAGAAGAAGCAAGGCAAGTGGGCCGGTTGCTGCAAACAACGTTGGAGAACTACAACCAGTGCGGCCAGCAACGGGATGGAAACGGGGCCGTACATGCCATCTACGCCGTTGTGACACCACGTTCTGGGGGCCGGCGACAACGCCGGACGACAGCGCCTTGCGGTTTCGCCGCCATACTCAGTCCCTGCCTCTCCGACCGCCCGGCGCGCGGCCCGGGGATTTGACGAAAGACCCGTCGGCGGGCTGGGGGCTTCAGCACGTTTGTCGCTGTCGGTGCGACCCAAAGACAAGTGCCGAAAGGTTGACTCAAGTGGTGGTTGAGAGTCAGTCGAGTCGCTCATGAGGCGCGTGGTGCCAGGCCAGTTTTGAACTGCCCTGGATGGATCCCTGTTTCTGGCGAGTTGCAAGGTTTCCAGCGCAGCTCCATCGGACGACGTCGACAGCTCGGGACCTGCTGAACCGGCCATGACGGCGTCGACATTTCCGTCAACCTGCTCGCCCAACCAACCCAACAATGAGCCTAGTAATCGTCTCCTCGCTCTAGTCAATGTGTCGAGCTGGGCACAGGTCGCTCGTAGCTGGAGAACACGTTCAGATGAACGAGACCCATAGCAGCTAAGAATACTCCCAACCCAACAGCTTTGCTGGCTACTACACTGGTCCTCTGCCGGTTTTTCTACGATGAGCGACCCAGTAACGAAGACGAGAAATGCTCGAAACGCATCCATTGTGGCAACATGGCTTAAGACCAGAAGCCAAGTCGTTGTCGTTGGTGAGCCTTGACTAAGTAAACGGGGACGCGGACTCTGTTCAAGCAGGATGTCTGTATCATCATCGAGAGGTTGAGACTGGAAGGACTGGTCGACGAGGCGACTGCAAATCATCCCCTTGGTTCACACCACACACTCTCTCTATTGCTTCACGGGCAACCAACTCGATCCTTCACCCTCTTTCGCGCAATGCAGTCGTCAATATTGCTGTAATCACAGTTTTAGCTTGTTGCTGCCCCGGCGGCTTCACCAACTGCTACTACGCCCACGGGAACAGGTACATTGTTGGGTGTCGTCTTGGCCTGCTGGGAGACAGCGGCTGCGAACGCACCCTCGTTGACTGGTTTTAAATGTACCCATGCTTACGGTGTCACGTGTGGTGAGTACTCCATGCTAGGCAGCCATCGACTCATCCGAAGACGAAAGCCTGAGAGATGACGCCGTCCTAGTGAAATGTGCAGCTTGTCGATTACAGGGTTATGGTCCGGATACAAGCACTCATCAGCGCGCTCTCGTCAGGCAGAAGAGCATGCGGCATCGGCAAAGATAGACTGGCGCGGTGGTTGGAGTGAAGATGGGCCTCAAAACAGACGGCATAGAGCCGTCAACAGAAGACAAATGCAGAGGCTCTCTACGGGGACGTCACGTCGTTTCTCACAATGCCATCAGCCAACTTCAGCCCTGCCGGGTTTCTTAAGTCACTGGAAGTGACATGATGGTGCACTCTTTGAACAAGACAAGACGGCACCACAACGCAGGTGGCCCAGTCGGGTGTCCTTGCAACGGATGTTGGCCGTGTACGCCGTTGAATTTCTGGGCGGCGCGCGGCGACGGTAACCGGTTTGTTGGGCCGGTCGGCCGGGCTCGCCCCAGCGTGTGATGTCCGTCGCGCGCGTGGCTACTGCGTGGTACCTTGGATAATTTGGGTGTTGACTCGCAATGGGGCGAAAGTAAGCGCGTATAGTAGCGTGGTGCGTGCCGATGTTGTTGCGCTAGAGAAGCGGTTGAGAACATGAGACTGGGCCGGGCGGACCCGGGATGTCGGTGCCAGGCGGACATCGGCGCCTCGGGAGTGTATGGGATGTAGATTTGAAATGGAGAAGAAAATTCGGGCTCCCGGCGACGCCGTCGGGTGGGCATCTGTGCGACTGTTGCGCCAGAGTTGCCAGTCAGCTGCTGTATGTACACTGCGCTGCTCGGCTCCGCACCGCCTCGCCAAGAAGTGTACTTGGTGTACATACACTCTTGCCATGCCTATCTGTACACAGGCAGGCCAGATACACCCAAAAGAGAGCACAAGCGGCCGTGGCTGGCTGGATTGCATGGTCCTTGATCTGGTGTCTTTTGACGTTGAGGTGTCGATAGTGTGTGTTCCCGTTCCATGGTATGCTCTCCCATCTTCAGAACACCGCATCGCAGGTGCGTGCTGGCTCTATTGTCCAACTGGCGAATGCAATCTTCCGGGCCCCGATTGAGTACGTGACTGGCTGCATCACGTTGCGCTGCCCACGGTCTCCCGGTTCTCAGCGAACAAGTCCCTCCTTGTCAGACGTCGTTCGCCGGACTCAGCTGCCACTGACCACTGCGTCAGTGTCAATGGTGCGTTCCACCGGCGGTCACCGTACAGAGGGCATCCATGGACGGTGGGCGTTCCATCAGGGCGGCATGAGGGCGGCATGCTGCCACGGACGGAGATTTTGGCGGGGGGGAAGGTTCGGGATTACCTGGGATCAATGTGGGATCAGCTGGGATGGAAGAACACCAGAGCGGAACAGGAAGGGTTCCAGAAGCAAGCAGTTTGCCACAATGGTACCCTTTCCCTCTGAAGCTTCCACGCCCATACCCCTTCGGGCGACTCGTTGGCAAGGAATGGGCAGCAAGGTGGCCAGCCGGCCCAGCCCTGCTTTTGTGTGTGTGTGTGTGTGTGTTACTGGCTGCATGCCATGCTCAGCTCAGGTGAGTAAGGCAAGACGGCAATGCGGACAGGGGTCAGAGTTTGATTTTTCGGATTGTTGGTGAAATAACATGGGCTCGTTGTCAGTTGACGATGTTTGCATTGCAGAGAATAGTGTAGAGAAGAAAAAGACATGACAAAGCCAGGGATGGTAACTTGTGCCTCCATCGTGGGGCACGCACTGCCGGTGCCAGATGCTTACGTAGCATCGCCAGGCCCGTAATTTCCCAATTGTCGCTTCCCACACCACGAAACCTAAGACGAGGCGCACGGAAGGTGCCAAAAGAACATTCTCTGCGCATTCCTATTTGAACAATGACGACATAGTTTCGGGTGGACACACCTTAATGTGCCCCCTTTTTTTTGCATCGTGTTGGGTTTGTCTTTTTGGGTTTGCATTTCTTGTATTCGGGTTTTATTCTTACTTCGCACAACCATCACAGTCTGCCCGCGATGCCTTTACCGTGCATGTGTGCTACGCACACGTCGTCCAATCCTTCCAGAATCCAAAGCTGTTCCCTCCGTCATCCGGCAATCCTTGGCCCGCCCCTTTGGTCGTCATGGCCTCGACTCGGCCTCTCCATTCCATTCCGATCTCTGCATTGTTGACAAAGTCCACTTCGTGTGACCTCAGTGCCTCGTGCCAAGGCACATCCTCGGCCCCTCTAAACAGTGTTTGCTGATCGTTCCGGGGCGAAAAAAAAGCTTAGAGGCAGCCACCGGAACGACGGACCACACAACGTCACTTCAAGCCCGGACAAACTATTCTGTGGAATGTCGACAACATGGACAAGCACCTGGACCAGGACCAGTTAATCACTCATTTCGTGGCCCCTTGGCTCCTCCACGCACGCCAGAGAGAGCGAGCGAGCGAGAGAAAAAAGACGCAAAAAGGGGACCTGGACGGCTCCCGTAGGCGTGGAAGCCCCAGCTACGGACTCGCCGTTGGACTGGGCCACGCACGCGCGCGCTCTAGTGGTCTAGTCACCAGGTGGTGGAAGCATACTCTACGGACACATGCCGCCGCCGCCAAAGCATTTGCTTAACTCGGGCATCGCTGGGAAGGGGGATTACACGTTGCTATTGGTTTCAGAAACAGTCGAATGGCAACGAGAATCTCTAAACCGATGGCTTCCATGCCAAACGTCCACACGCATCCCTGCCATCACGAGCGGGAGAAATGTTCTGGAAATTAAACCGACACAAGGTGTGTCGCACGTCGGACGTTGGACCGAGACACATGCGCGGATGGACGCAATAATACAGAGTACCGCCGCATGCATGTCTGCATGGAAGAGCGGGAGAAAAACACAACACCAAACTTCTGCAGCGCTCCTACCCTTTGCTTTCCGTTCTCCCCGAGCGTCAGCATCAGCGTCAGCATCAGCGTCAGCGATCAATCGATTTCGCTTACGGGTGGATTTTGGGTTTTTTTTTTGAACCTTGCAAAGCCAAAGCTTTGACAGGTTCCAGATCCGCCAAGATGAGTTGGCGGCCGCAATTAAACCTCCATAGTCCGAACGGAGCCAAACAAACCCACCAAAGGATCCCGGCCAACAAACAAAGTCTACCTCAATGATCCTTTTCTTCTCGCCCTTTCAACCTTCCTACTGGCTACGCCTTGGCGGATGATGAACAAGTAATCTGACCTGACCTGACTAACCCATTCGACCTCCCCTTTCTGGCCGTCAGCTCCGCGGCGCGTCGGAAGCCGCAATGTCGTCGTCGCCTTACCTTGGCTGGCGCTGGCATATCCTGTGCTGTCCCATCTCGTGCGTCCCAGGAACTTAATTAACTTTCAGGCTTCTTCTCAAGGTGTATATCCGTTCCGTCGTTGCCCAACCCTGTCTCGATGCAATGTCAAGCTCGTACATGCCGCCGCCACACACCACCACAGTTAGCATATACCTTGTTCAGCTCGTTTGCACGTAACCACAACGACTCCCAGAACGTGACCGTCCGACGCCTCGTCGCAAACGGTCGGTAGACTACATGGTCTCAGGGCCTGGACTCACACGGGGACTCAGCCATGATTTGCACCATCTGCAGCAATGCGGGGCAGTCGGACATTGATCCGACTTAACATCGCGAGGCTAGTATGCTTTGCTATAGGGTGGCTGCCCCCAGAACTCATGATGCTTCGTACCCGGCGGCGCAAGTGTACAGAAGGTGCCGTCATGAATCCGATTGAACAACAACTGCTGGAGAGTTGGGCATCAAAGCGCGCGTGTCCCACACCATCCCAGCCACTCATGCTCTGCACCTCGTACAGATCCCGAGCAGCCTCCAAGAGTCAGGCGGATCAATTACACGAGCCAATGTTGAATCGAGGTGAGCCGGGCCATCGCCGGAGACGGATCGAGTGGTCAGAAACGGTTCGACTGTGATTGTTCAAAATGTCTAAGACGGCCTTGGCGGCAACCAAAGAGAACAACAGTCACTCGACGACGATCCAAAGGTCGACAATGCAAAGGAAACAGACCCTGCCTGTCACGACC
The DNA here is from genome assembly GCA_001625285.1 of Colletotrichum incanum. Lineage (NCBI taxonomy): Eukaryota > Fungi > Ascomycota > Sordariomycetes > Glomerellales > Glomerellaceae > Colletotrichum > Colletotrichum incanum. The sequence goes on from LFIW01001104.1 coordinate 55,505, forward strand.
CTTCATCATCTTCTTCTTCTTCTCCCGTCTTCCATTTTCGCCCCCTCGTCACATTGATCGACAGCCACTCCTTTGCTATATTCGCATCCGGAACGGCTGCAACTGCAACCCTCCCGGGACATGCAGCGTAGCACACCGAGACACACACACTATCTCTCTCATAGAAAGGGCCAACGACTCCTGAATCCCAACCACCAATCACACGCGACCCTCAAGTCCCCCCAGAAAAAGGTCACACAAGGCGGCAGGCTTGAATCGGCCTTGGTACCGGTGCTTATGTCGCCGCGCGCCCAATCACCACTCCCAGGACGTCGAGGGCGCCAAGCGGCGGCCAAGCGGCCGAGAGCCCTGGAAGCAAAGCGTTGGCAATCCATGTCCATTACTAAGTCGCGCACGCTTTCCTCCTCGATCTCAGGATTGGACAGGAGCCGCTCGTGGGTGTTGATACCTCGAGCAGGGCGAGCGGGCACCACAGCCCGCTCGCCAATGTCAATCGATGCCATGTATCAAAAGATGTGCCACACCGCCGTCTAGACGTTACCCAGACGGAACCCCTCAACGATCGTCGTCGTCGCGCCGTCGTGCGTTGATAAGTGGACGGTGGGAAACCGCCCCCCAAGATGGTAGCCATCTCCAGCCACACATGTCCCCGTGCCATGCCCAAGCGCCCAAGCTCGCAACTTGTTTGTTCGCAACCAGCGATCCCACCCCGCTTGTCACTACCCCGAGATGGGTAAGTGGCTGGACCCCGTGAGGGGGTCCCATCTGCATCCGTTTGCTCGTTTTCTTTCTTCGTTTTGTTGCCCCTCAACTCCGACCATCACCGGCAACCTTGGGCCGAGACATACGTACATAATCCACTCTGGACGGGTCCATTGTCATTACCACAGGCGGTCGGTTGCCAAGCAGGGCTTAAGCGGATGGGGCGCGGGGAGACGAGTGGGGAAGAGGTGGTGGTGGATGGCGGCTTGCGGCGGCAGAGGCTCACGCTACGCACGTCGCAGCGCGCAGAGAACCGGCATGCCGTGAACTGCAGACCATGATGCGAGGGGATCTCGCTCGCCTGATGATCCGACGACGATGACTTCATACCGCATTCTTCCACGGAGTCGTACCTATCCCCAGCCGCGAAGCCAAACGACAGTCGCAGCCTTCTAGAAGGTAATCTGTCGGGGATGTGTCGTCATTTGAGCTCTGGAACAGACGAGACCGACAGAAAAGGAACACGACGGACGGCCGGTAATTAGAGACAAACACCCCGGTTTCGACTCTGTCCAAGTTATCTGCATCCCTGGGTCTCGCGGGACTTTGGTCTCTCGATCTGAGCGGATCCTCTCCACCGCCCTCATCAGCTGTTCTCGCGAACTGATCTTCTCAATAAGGGGGGCTTCATCATCGGAAGCGAGGCATTGAGCCCCAATTCGTCTTTATACTTTCAGAGCCTCCGGGGAGGGGCGCGGTCGGGGCCCTTCATTTCGGGCGGGATCAAGGCTATAGAAAGAGAGAGGGAGAGGATATGGGGTGACGGAGAGCAAGCAACCCCTGAAGCTCGGACATTGAAAAGTAAAATACCATCCATGGTCATCGAAGCCGAGCAGCGCGGCAGTGGCTGTTTGTTCATGGATGATTCGGATGAATCGCCGCGGCGGCCGTAACTCTGTTTTGCCTGGCTGCTACGCCCGGAAACAATGGAGCTCGAATGTGGTCTTGGGGGGTCCCTTTTAAACCTTGGTGAGAGTTTGGGGAAGGCACAACAAGGTCTTTAGGGTCCTTGAGGCTCATATTGCCGGTTCTGGGTGTGGGCGCCGGGCCTTCTTTTTCTTGTTACTTTCATGCACCCACCAGGTTTTCGGCCCCCACGGGGTTTGCTTCAACAGACTCCCGCACCGCACCAATCTTCCCAATCTCCAGTGTTTCTCCGGCGCATACCCGAAGCCCGCCCAAGGGTCAGCCGCCAGCGAGGCAAGTCCAGCATGCTGCATTCCTCAACTGCCGGGTCAAAGAGAGAGAGAGTGTGTGTACGAGGGTGAAAGAAAAAGGGCAGATCGCAGGTCTCCGATTGGGAGTTGCGATCAGTGGCAGACGATCTCATTCTACGCTGGGGCGGATGCTCTTCTGGTATTGGTGTATCAGGATGCTGATGAGAGACCGACGGTCGTTTCTTGCCAACGGGACGTAGTGAACCGTTCGCTCACTCGCTGCTGTCTTTCTTCCACACACCTTAGTAGCCAACCACAGCCGCCGAGGTTATTGCGTCTGCCAGGTTGTATGTAGGGAGGGGGCACGCGAGGTATCGCTAGACTGTTATCCTTTCCCCTCTCATGCGGGCGCCGTCACCTCGGAGGGCCTCGAGTGTCACTTTCTGCATTTGGAAAGCCGACGACTACCTTGCGAGATACTGCAGCGTACCGCACCCCGGGGGGGGGCCCGGCATAGAGGATGTCGTAGACTGAATCCTCTTGGTTATTAACCCGGGATGAAGAACGGCGGTGATGGGGGATGGACGGGCGAAGGGCGTGCCTCATTATCGTCTCAAATTTGACATCCAATGTCGCGGGGCACACACAGGGTGAGAGGAGGTCGCAGGTCGGGCAGGGGGGCCAAGCAGTGTACCGTACCCGTGCGCTGAATTGACGTCGGAAAGGAGTTATGACGGCATGTGTTGGAATGCGGCACATCGCATCGCGGTCTCACCTTTTTCTCTCGTTCCCCCTAGTTTCTAGCCCGTACCGAACATGAGGAGAAGGGCAACAAGCGTCATCTCTCCCTCGCGGTCGGACGCGACGACGCGGCTGGAGGGTTCTTCTGGCCGGCCTTGGCTCTGGAAACAGCGCCCGCATCATACCTATCATCATCGTCACATGGCGTTATGCCGCGATCGGAAAGTCGAACAGCTGCATCCCACTAGCACGCATGTTGATCAGACATCGGAGCCCGTAGCATGGCATGCCGTCCATGCTGATCCGCCGCGCTAGCTGGCCTCCAGACATGGAAGACGGGTCAATTAGACATTGCTACCTCAGCGCACAGCGTGCGCGTTTACTAGCCCACACACCTATACAGTACAGACGTGCCCACCAGCATCCTTGGATCTGGGGTAAAGGGGGGGAGGGGGGAGAGGGAGAGAGAGAGAGGGAGAGAGAGAGAGAAACGTGCATGGCGAAGGAGACGAAAGACTCGGGAAGATATACGCGGAGCATGGTGAATGTCAAAGAAACAATGCCAAGCTCAAGATAGGCCGGGGAAAGAGAGCATTGTTGCATGGGACATAAATGAAGCCCGAATGACACAAGATGAGGAGGTGGAGGAGCATACACACCAGGAGTGGCTGACGCTGGCCGGTCGCGATCCACACGGATGCTCCGCACCGGGTGGTGAGACTCGCCGGGCTCTACTTCACCTTAATCACGGTCAAACATGCCAGAAATGAGTCCACACACCGAGTCATCAGCTCAGCCATCAAGCGAAAAGGTCAGTCACGATGGGTAACCCACCCCCGGGAACGAGAAGCGGGCGGGGCTGGGCGACGCCAGCAGCGGCCGCCGCGCTGGTCGGGTGTTTCTTCGTCTCTCCAGGCCCTCGAGTCCTTCCCCTTCGCGCTCTCTCTTACGATGGGTCGGAGCAGCGACACAGTGGATACTATGGTGCGATGTGCGACGCTACGGGAGAGGAACAGAAAGGGCCCGCCGCTGTGGCTCAGGGCTCACTGTTGTTCTACTAAGTATTCAGACGCTCACCGCAGGTGGTCTGGCGGCGGCGGCAGCGGCAGCGCTAGATAGGCTTCCACTCTCTCACCCTCTTCCTCTCCGTCTCGTTCTTAGTTGCTCCATAAGAGTTCCGTAAGCTTTCCTTGACGAGGCGAGCCGGGGAGGCCCCTGGGATCTGGCGCTTTTTGCGGAGCCGGCCAGAAAAAGAGAGAGGCTGTGACTGGACTGATTCATGGCGGCAGGTAAAGCTGACAGAGAGCGAAACGGACGATGAGACGGAGAGATGGCCGAGGAGCAAGGGGATTGAGCGGACGAGACGAGATTTGAGAGAGAGCGAGCGTGAAGAATGAAAGCGAGAGGGGCGAAGGGGCGCGCGCACGGATGCCCGTCCCTTGGAATGAGGCGTGTCAAAGCTGCGAGAACCATGCCAAATGCGCGTAGAGGACCGCGTCCCCGGGACGAGAAGGAGAGGAGAGAGTGTGAATGCGAGTGGAAGCGAGGTGACGATGCAGTATTTGTCGCGTTCTCGAGGTTCGGAGCCTGCCACCAAAGGAATGCGTCAAACGTTGCGGGACGGGTCTAAGAGCAAAGGGCTAGGCCATCTACAGGCGAGCTCCCCTCCATCTCACAGCCTGGACTCTGGAAAGTCTGGAGAGACTGGGCCAAAAAAGGGATGCGGTGATGGAGTGATGGGATTGTGCTTTGTGGAATTCGTGACACCAAATTACGCCATTGGCATGCGCTGTGAAGGGCACCCGTCAAAAGTGTCAGGCCTACTACGCCCGGCGACATCGAAAGAGGATGGAGCGTCCCAGCGGATGAGATGGAGCATGAGATGGGACGGAGGAGGGGGTTTTGTGGATGGTCGACACTCAGGTAGCGTGATTGGGCGCCGAGGGGGATGAAACGGGGGAAACGGCCATGGGGCCAAGCAGACGAGCAGGATAGTCGGCACTGCGATCATGATGACGGTAGCAACTTTTGGCCTGGCTTCTCCTTGTCCCCTCCCACTCTCTCTTCCCTCTCTCCAGCGTGCGGGCGACGGAGCGAGGCTGTGAACCACGACGATGGGCTTGGCGACGCGGATGAAATGCCCGTCCCTTATGCACGATATCGTGACCCTGTGGGTCTTCCGTCATGTGGTGGATGAAACGGTCCAACGACACAGATCGATCGTGATCGTGTTGGCGTAGCCGCAACGGAGGCTGGACGTATCCAAATCTACACAGATGGATCATGAACGTGACAAGCGAGCGTCGCCATGTCCAACGCGCAGCCACGCAGCGTGTGCGCCCACAGGCAACGAATAAGCGCGCAATGGCGAGACTGGACAGCGGGCGGCGGGCAGCGGAAAAAGTCGACAGGCAGGGGCATTGGATCGGGCTGCGCGGCTTCAAAACTGAGAGAGGTGTGGCATCCTTCCAGTGGCACTGGCCACGACGGGCGTCGTCTCGGTAGAAAACGGGCACAAGTCGCAGGAGATGGCGGCGTCTAGAACCCCCCACCCCCTAACGACCGAGCTGCCAGCGCTACAAGCAAACCCGAAACGGGGCGTGGATGAAGACCGAGAAATTACTGCAAAGTGTTTCCGTACGGGGCGGACAACGGAGAGAATGCAGTGAGCGAAATCAGGAAGAAAATAAATAAAAGTAAACAAATTTGAAAATCTGTACGAAAACGCAGGGGGCAGCGACGAACCAAAAAAAAAAAAAAAAAAAAAGCCCCTAGAGAGAGATGATGGGGGGAAAAATTGGGAGGGAAAAAAAGACCACGCCTAGACCTCCGTAATCCGGGACCCGCCCGAGTTAATCCCGTCATCCCTCACCACTCATGCCTCATCCCTCCTTGACCGTTCCGCAAGTTGCCCGTTCCCGGCTCACCCCTGCCTCGTCACCTTCTTCGAATTGTTCCATATGCCTTCCATTCTGGTGCCTTTGCCTGCTTTCCCCAAACGGGCACAATCAGCCCATGCAGCGCCGTCATTGGACCGCTCGGCCCCTCGTTCGAAGCCTTCTAGCGCGGTCTTGGGCGCGTTCTCCACCCACACCTCTTGCTCCTTTCCAGCACCGTGGCCCCACCCCTCTCCGTTTACTTGGCTCAGGCTCACACTTTCCCAATCCCAACTGCCCTTTTTCTTGTATTTTTATTTTTCGTTTTCGGCGCCTTCCTGTCCCGCCTTTCCATCCTGTCTTCCATTCGGTCTTCCATTCCATCTTCCCGCCGGCTGTTGTGCATCATTCGCGTCACCTCACTTGTGCTCAGCCAGCAAGACCCCCCATCGCGCGTCCCCCGTAAGAATCAGGAGAGGCGAGCAGTCCAAACCGTGACCCCCTGCGATGATGCGACTCCACAGAATCGACGGGGGCACGAGAGGCCACTCAACTCATGCCAGCTCGGCTGCGATGGGGTGCTCTGGCTTTCTGGCTTGTCTGGACTCCAGTCAAAGTGGTAGGTAGGTACTCGGCTTCCCTAGCAATCCGAAGGTCCCGTCCATCGTCTTCTCGCAGGCTCCCACCTGAGGAATGAGCCTTTCACAGCCCGACCACAGCCAATTCTCCCCGCCTCTGTGCCACTCCGTCGTCGCAAGAGCAACGCGTCACTTGTTAGTCACGGCATGCCTCCACCGGTACCCGCCTGCGCCCGCCGTGTGCCCCCGTACTACCGCACAATCTGTACCAAGGCTCTCTCTCTCTCTCTCTCTCTCTCTCTCTCTCTCTCTCTCTTTCTCTCTCTTTCTCTCTTATCCCCTCCATCTCTCCTGTTCCACTCTGGCTGCCCGGCTCGTCTGTCGCTGAAGACAAGCCCCATCACGATGGACGGATACAGGGGGACGACAACGACACTGCAGTGCTTCTGGGTAGCAGCGACGGGATGAAAGAGACCAAAGAGATGCCATGCACATCCCCATCGCTTGGCTACCACTGGGCCGTCTGCCTGCCTTCTCCTTCCTGGCAATGATGTGCCACCTGCCTCGTCTTGTCTCCTTTGCCCCATGAACCCTTGCAAGCACGCAGCATAGGCCATAGGCATTTCCGTACGGGGTGGGCCGTTGCCATGCTGCTGATACCTGCGTAGATGCTCATCACCTAGTATCGTAACCACTTTGTTTGCCCGCGTCCGATACCTTCGCTGCGGCCTGATGCTGCGTACCCATCCCACCACCCCCCTTCCCTTGGCATCAAGGGCTTGTTCTCGCATCCCCCCGTTGTCAGGCCTCCCCTGCTTAGCATGCCTTGCCCCGTCCAGCGCGTCGTCCGGGTCCTCCTCCAACAGGCAAGGACGATTGACTGGGCTGGGTCCGTCCTCGCTGGTGCTGGCCTGGCGGATGGGGAATGACCATGGGTGGCATGGGGATGTGTAATGAATCTGATTTGATGTGCCTCCCCCCTCCTCTCCCCCTAAAAGGGCTTCTAGGTCTTTTCCACCCCCTGCTCGCCTACCAGCGAGGGTCCCTCTCGCTGCTCGCGCGTGTGCGTGGGTGTGGGTGGGCTTGTACACTCCAAGGGCCCGTGGCAAGGTACTCCTACTCGGTGCCTCGCGCTGTAATGTGATGTCAAGCAGAGGCAAAAGAGCGCGGATACGTACCCCTCCCGGAAACAGGTACCTTAGGTACATGTCCTAGAGCGCGCTAGTTGGGTGTGGAGCACTCCCTCTCACTCGCCCCGTACCATCCTGACCTGCTCTTGCTCCAGCATTCCTTGCCTTCTCTCCTCGCCTACGGTGCGGTACGGCCGCCGCCCAAAAGATACCTCGTCCAAGTACTCCTCCTCATCCTCTCCTCTGCTGGTACGGAGCGACGCTTTTAGCTATCTCATGTCCTCTCCTCCTACCCGTCTCCCCTCCATTCTTACCGCTGATGCTTCACCTGTCCTCTCTTTCTCAAACACTCCCGATCCGCTCCCGACTTCTCTGAACTATTTTCCTTTTTCCTACTTCTTCCACTCTCTCTCTCACACACGACACCCGCCCACCATTCAGTCATCGATATCGACAACGGTCAACTTCGCGCGTGATACCTGCCCACAGAGACGCCCCGTCACCGAGCCTTACACGCAACATACATACACACACACACACACATCGTCGTCGGCTTCACTTCCTCGCGCCGCTACACACAAAATTTGCCTACATTGGTCATTCGTTCGCCGCTACACCTGCCCTCCGCTCTCGTCCTACCAAACACCGGCCTTTCGAGCACAACCGACTGTTGTACAGTACCGACGAATTCGACCACCACGCACCCGCTTCGTTTCCTTCGATCAGCGTCCGCATCCCGAATCCGAAATCGCCTAGCCCCAGCAAGACGTCACGTCGCTACTCTGCAAGCCACGAACGAAAGGGAAAAGAGCAGGAACCCCCCTCTACACCGTATCGAGCTCTCGACTGTATTAGACGACTGTAGAACGTGTGGCTTGGTTGCATTCCGCATAGATCTCCCCAACATCCTGCTACTGGTCGACCTTGGTGGCTCGCCTGCGTTCTTGCCGTGGACTCACTGTCGTCTGCGACATTCTGCAAGCAGCTTTTTGCACACTCACTGCCGATTGCGACGAGTCAATTCCATTCCCGTCACCAAGACACTTCTAGCGTGCCCAGTTCGGTCCTAGTGCAAGCCTCTTTCGAAGCCCGCCTGGAGGAACCGCTCTTATCTGCAACGCTCTGGGCTATTTACCTTGCGTGGGCCCCGTCCGTTCCAGCACGTAAGCTCTCGTGAACGATAGCTGTGCTCAATTTCTTGAGACTCGACACCTCGCCAACAAACCCGCACGAACACACAAAACAAAATCACCCGCCGACCAGCGATAGTCGATTCTCGACCCAACCGACACCTCGTTCAGGACGTGAAGTGGGTTGGAAACCGCGTGGGATCATCGAGGCTAACCCGACAGCCAAGGAAGATATCTGGTGGACAGTCGACTTGCCAAGCCGCGGTGCCTGATTGTTCCGCGTCTCTGCGAAACGAAGACCGACTTCATCCCAAACAGGCCAGTATCGGGATTGGACGCCTTCTATGGGTGACTCGAGGCACGTCTAGGCACACCAGACTTGCCCCTCCACCCCCCCCCCCCCCCCCCCCCCCCCCCCCCCCCCCCCCCC